>JAODAL010005270.1:0-35000 GCA_025379985.1 Phyllomedusa bahiana
AGTACTGAGCTTTCGGGGACCACTCAGAATAGGAATCATTTGCCACCACTCTCTGTGTAAGCTCACACAATATGTACATTATATACAAGACTCTGTACATAGAAAATAAATAAATGCATATATTACATGGACTATATAATGACTATTTACAAGAGTATGTAGCGTTCTATATTGATACTCAATCGGTAAAAAAGGGAAAAAAATCCATTTTAGATATCCAGAAAAATCCTTAGTGATGCATCTTTGAATGTGAACAATGCCTCTCAAACATAAAGGGGGGCAGAACATATATATCACAGGGGTGTACACCTAATTTAATTATGGGGAAAATGGCATCACGTAAAGCAAACCCAAAGTTGCTAAAGTGACCTGTATAAGGAAGCTTACCTATGTAGCCTGAGAACAAGGGCTATATGCATAAATCGGCTGTGAAAGTATGGGAGGCGCTGGAGCTGTGGTCAAGGCTGTGTCGCTGATCTCTTAAATAAAGAAAAGGCGCCTCTGTAGGGGGATGTGTTAAAATGAATGCGGTAGTTCTTGTGTCTGGTAGTCTATTATTACCATTCTTGTTTGTTATTTTTTATTTTTTGTATGCACATCTAATTATTTTTATCATTATTATTTTTCTCCTATATTGACATGTATGAATAAGGTCCTTTTAGGCTGAAATGTCACAACAATTTTGCGTCCTTGTACAATGTTCTATTTGGAGATTGTGTTTCCAGTAATAATTTTTTGTTATTTAAATTTAGGGGATGCAGTTGAATTTTTTACTTTCATAAAAAAGATCAGGTTGGTTGACAATTCTTAGTAAAAACCATCCTGGCAATCACTTTCAGCCATTTTTCCCGTATATGGTCCCTTATGAGCCCTCAAACATTTTTTCCTACAAGGATGTCAAACTTATGGTTTTAAAATTTATCTGGGAAAGTTTTGGGAGTTTTTTTTGAAGGCCGTCGTCGCCTGATCGTGACCAGTCAAAATATATAAAAGAGGCAAGAAAAAAACCGGCTAAGTTTTTAACCCCTTTCCCCGCATAGGTGTATGTTAACCCCAAGGGAAAGTGATTCCCCGCAAATGGACGTAGCTTTACGTTGGCGATCGCGGGGCGCGATCGCAACATGGGCCCAGCGGTAAATTCCCGTGACCGCTGACGTATCCCCGGGCGGGGGTGAGCCCCCGGGGCCCGGGTAAAAAAAAATGTTTTCTTTAAGCGCCTGTTATGGCTCTGTAATGAGCCGCAGGCGGGGGGAGCTCCTCCTGTCGCTTCCCGGGGGGGTGCGAACTGCAGTTCAGCAGCGTCTCCTATTGAGGGCCCACGGGAAAGGGGAAACGGACTTTCCGGGGTCATCTGTGACGTCACCTTGCCGAATGATTTGGGGGGCCCATGGTGCGGAGTTGCAGGCGACCGTAAAGTACTAGTATATGCACTGGCCTTCCCTTTAACAGAATCTGTGATTTGTGTTAGAAGAAAAAGTAAAAAAAAAGTGAAAAAAAGTAAAAATAAATGTCAAAAGTAAAAAAAAAAAAAGTAAAAACAAAAACAAAAAAAAAAAATTAAAAAACACTTTACACCCCCCTTTTTTCCCCTTTAAAATCCCAAATCCCCCCAAAAAAAAGAAAAAAAATTAATAAAGTACCCATATTTGGTATCGGCGTGGTAACGGCCCTAAAAATTTCTGTATTTAAATTTAAACCCGTACGGTGAATCCGTAAAAAACAAAAAAAAAAAACGTCACAGAATTGAAAATTTTTGTAAAAATCCTGCGAAAATAAAAATGGAATAAAAAAAGCGATCAAAAACTTAAAAAGCCAAAAGTTGTACAATTTTTAAAACCCTTTTAAAAAAGTCCTTTACGTTTCTGTATACGGAAAAAAAAAAAGTTATGGTTCAAAAGACAGGTGATAAATATTATTTAACAAAATTAAAAACATTTTTTTTTTTTTTAAAGTGCTTAAAAATAAAAAAAAAAAACTATATAAATAGGGTATCGCGTAATTGATCGCCCAGAGAGTAAAGCTAACTGGTCTGGATACTGCCGGTGGCGCTGTTAAAAAAAAAAAAAAAAAAAAACTCTATAGGATTCAGTTTTTCTTACCTGCTTCCACAAAACGGTTTTAAAAAAATGATCAAAAGTTTGCCCCCCCAAAAATGATACCAATAAAAATGTCAAACTCTTTCCGCAAAAAAACAGCCCCTACACGCTCGTACAAGAAAAATAAAAAAGTTATGTTCTCAGATAGGGGCGATGCAAAAAAAACGTGTTTTTTTTTTGAATAAAAGTGTTTTTTAATGTTTTAAAAGCAGTAAAACAAAAAAAAAATATACAAATTGGGTATCGCTGTAATCGTATGCCCTGCTGAGAAATTTATGTTGTCGTTTACTACGCGGTGACCGCTGTTAAAAAAAAAAAAATAAAAAAACATCCGGGAATGTTGTTTTTGTTAAAAATGCCTCACAAAAAACCTTAATTAAAAAGTGATCCAAGCGGCTATGCCCCCTTATGGTATAAAAAAAAATTCAACTCATCCCACAAAAAACAACCCCCTTTAATCAGCTCGTAACAAAAAAATGAAAAGTTATGGTATCAGAACAGGACAACATAAAACGCATTTTTTTTAGACTATTTTTTTGTGAAAAAGTAATAAAACTAAAAAAATATTTAAAATCTATATATTGCAATTTACCGACCCCCCCTGTAAAGATTTCCCGTCATTTATAATGACGGCGGGCGCTGTAAAAATTGAAACCCAAAAAAACAATGGGGGAATTGCGTTTCCCCCTCATTTTCTAGCCAAAGCAAAAAAAACCCTTTTGGAACAAATGTGCACCCAAATGTACTTACACCCCCTAGATGAGTCTATGAGCTGTGAATCCAAAAGGGGGACTTTGGAAGGTTTCCCTGTTCTGGTTTTGGGGGTTTGTAAAAAGCGACATGGCCCCACCAAAATTGGTTCCCAAAAACCCCAAAAAAACGTCCCTCCCTTGTACGCCCTGCTATGCGCCCAAACGCGTTTAAACCCCCATGAGGGTATTGCCCAACTTGGAAGAAATTGGAAAAAGGTTTAGGGTGCTTTTTTACCAGGATGCTATTTTTGGAAAAAAATTTTTTTTTTTTTCACAGGCAAGCTAAAAAATGTTGTTACCAAATGTGGGGTCAATATGTCACTACACCCCCGGTTTTTTTTTTAAGGGGGGTTTGTTTCCAATATGGGGTCTTTTTTGGGGGTTTATTAAATTTTAGCACCTTTTGGGGGTCTGCAAACCTGAAAGGCCCCAAAAAAAATCGTAATGAAAAAAAGACCCCAGGCAGTAGATCTCCTCCTTTTCTTTGGGGGTTGTGGTTAGCCAAATAATGTACTGGGCCAATATGGGATATCTCTGAAAAACGGCAGAATCTGGGGAAACATTTTGTTGCATATCCCTGATAATTTAAAGTATTCTTTTCAAATTATGTATAAAAATTTAAAATTGCAAAAAAAGTGTAATTTTGAAATTTCCTTCCCCTTTGCTTTAATTCCCGTAAAAACTTAATGGGGTTTAAAAAAACTTCCTAAATGCGGTTTTGAATACTTTAAAGGGGTGGTTTCTTAGGTGAGGTCATTTATGGGGGGATTAACTAAGGTCAATCAAAGTCCTTGAACTGGACTGGCCCTAAAAAAAATTTTTATATTGCAAATTTTTTTGAAAAAAATTGGAAAAAAAATATCTGTCTTACATGAAAAAATTTTTGATTTTTAAAAATTGGTAAAAATTTTTCAGATTTTTCACGTTTTTTTGATACTTTTAAAATAAGCAAGATTTTTTTGGGCCAAAAAATTTTTTACTATCTTAAAGCAAATGTGTCACGAGGGGAAAACAATTCTGAATCAAATGGATAGGTTAAAATGTCAAAAAAATTTTTTCACATAAAGTGACACATGACAGATTTAAAAAAATGGGCTCGTCAGAGAGGGCCCAAAATGGCTCCCGGGGGAAGGGGTTAAGAATTCTTGGGTGTAAAACCATCTGGGCCTGAAGCCTTGTCACAATTAAGTTTATTTATTAGCTTGTCCATTTCTAACTCGCCTCTTTTTAAAAGTTGATATGGAACGTACGGCACCTCCCGTCTTTGATGGGGCCGCACCCATTTTGTTTTGCACCCCCTACATTCAAGGGCGGCCCACATTTGCAATGACCGCCCCACAGTACTTTCTTGTTTGTTTTTACGAGTGAAAACCTATTTAGTTGTTGCCCTTTCCTGATCCCAGTGACCAATTCTCCATTGCTGGTATTTAAGGGTCCTAATGCTTGCTTTGTTTTTTGGGGCATTTTATATTTAAAAGAATTTGTTGGGGTTTGTTTTTTGTCCTTGGCCCCCTTGCTTTCATTTTGTATTTTTTGTTATTTATCTTTTTTTTTATTTTTATCAAGCTCTTTGTAATTTTCAAGTTTACATACTTGTGAGGTGTGGTATGCAGGAAGGATAGAAGAGATAACAAGGTGTGTCTCGGGGCATTGGATTACTAGTTGTTCTTCAGATGATTTTGTTCTAAACATTTTGTTGGCAATTTTGTTGGACAATTTACAAATAAGAATTTATCATGAATGGGTCTTCTGTATAGTAGTTTATCAATAGGCAGAAGTTTGTTGTCTAACGTGAAAATTTTCCTTTCCTTCCTTCGCCCCTTTCCTTTCTTTTGAGATTGTAAACGCTGGCTGGCAAGGTCCCCTTTTTCCCCTTTTTACCCGTTGTTTTTGGGTTTTTTTGTGTATATTGTATTTGTTTTTGTTAAGTATTTAAACCCCTTTGAATGTACAGTGCTCTGGAATTAATGGCGCTTCAAAATAAATAATAATAATAATAATCAGAATAATAAAGTTCACGCACAGGAAAAAAATAAAACTAAAAAAAAGAAAAAAGGAAAATCCCATCTATCTAATCCTACCTCATTTCTGTTTGTTTGGGACTACCCCTTTTCCCCATCACCATTTACAAGAGAGTTTCAGTGGTGAAGTCCTTATGTAAACAGAATAATTAGCATCTCCCTTTAAAAGGGGTTTCTGTAAAATTTCTTAAAGTATTTAATTGTTTTGGTTGTTTAAAACCTTTTTCTTTATTGCAAAAAATTTGGACTTTGTTTCCCATTTCTGCCCACAAAAAAATGTTTTTAAAGTTCAGAAGAATGTGGGCCATCTTCCTGCAAGATTCTAGGTTTTTCCATCATCATTTAATGAAACACAGGTAGTTATTGTTCATTTTGATCAAAAGTATTGAATGATGAAGCATGTACATGTTCACAGAATATGCCTATGGCATTTTCTTGTGATTGTGCAATTGCTACAGGTAGAGGGAGATATTCCAAGACTAAGCAGTATGTCATATTTGTAAAATCATTTTGGGGTGGCAATACACTAAAAGGAAAAATTATTTGACCCTTTTACTGATTGTGTAATTTTTCTTCCCTGACAAAGACATAAAAAGTAAAAATTTTAAAAAGGGGTTGGGTTTAAATTTTTAAAACATTGGGGTTAAAATTTCCCCAAAAAATATAATCCAAAAAAATCACATTGTATAAATGCCCAATGGGGCCCTTTTTCATTTTTTCCCAAAAGAAGCGGGGTGTGTCCATGGTTTTTCGGGAGTGGGTACATGTGAAATCGGGCAAAACAGCAGAAGTTTAAAAACGGGGGCAGAAATTTGGGGGAAAGGTGAAAAACCTGCATTTCCAGGATGGGAGAACTTTGAGCCCCTTTAAAGGGCCGGCGTTGGAAGTTGTGGGGGGGACTTTTAAACAGTTCTGTGGCTAAAACCAACAATACTGACTGTTTTCATTTTTAAACAATGAACTTCAAAACCTGATGATGAATGTCAAAAAACCCCAAACCCATTTTAAAAGGGGAGGTGAGGAGGAAACCAAGTGCCCATTTTCAGACCATTTCCGTTCCGTTTCCCATCAGTTTTTCGGGTTTTGGCTAGATGCCCTGCCATACCTTAAACCTGGTTGATGCAAAAGGGCCTTTTTTTGTTTGTTCCCAGCATATTCGGGGAAATTCATTTCTGCTCAGGGGGAAATTTGAGTTTCATCACTGCCCCAGCACGGGAGGACCCTGGTCTCTTTTTTCCAGAGAAAGTTGCTCTTGGTCCTTGAAAAGAGGGATGGATGCCTTAAAGGGTCGCTTGTGACTTGGCGCATCCCCATGGCCAAGGCCATTTTTCTAAGGGGCCCAGATTTAAAAAACCAAAAACCCAAAATTTATGCAGCTCCATGAATTACCCCTTTAAACCTTCTGATTTTGATAAACCCCTCTTTTTTCATTCCATTTTTATGTACCCCATTTTGGGAAAACTACAACCCCCCCCATTCTGGGAAACCCTCCTGGTTTTTCTCAATACTGAACTGGGGTTATTTTTATCCATCTTGTAAAACTACAAACCCCCCCTCGGGGAAAACCCCCCGGGTGTGTTTCTAAAAAATTTTACTTTGTATGTATTACCCTTTTTAACAAAAACCCCCCATCTAGCAACCCCCTTGTGTGTTTAAATACTTAATGTGTATGTATCCATGGGGGTGAACTACAACCCCCTTCTAGCAACTCCTGTGTGTTCTCAATACTGTACTTTTGTTTTGTATCCATCTTTTTTAAAACTAAAACCCCCCATCTGCAACTCCTGTGGGGGGGGGGGGTTTTTTTTTTATGGGGCATCTTCTCTATTTTTAAAAAATTTGTTTTCCCACCCCACTGTCCCCTTCCCCACCCCAACCCTGCGGTTTTTTGTTTAAAAGCCAGAAAATTTGGCCTCACCTTTTTTATCTGACTTCCTATTTTTCCCTCATTTTGCAAATTTTAAAGAGTTAAACCCCCCCCCCCCCCCCATTCCTGTTTCACCTCTGATTGTCTTTTTGAATTTCCCAAGTCGTTAAAATTCATGCTTAAGGGTCGCTTGGGGACTTGGTCCCCAGTGCCCAGGGTTTCCAAGTCCCATGTTTCTAAGTGGCAGACTTTAAAAACCAATTTAAAACAAAAAATGAACAAGGGGGGGCAAGGAAAAACACCTCCTCTTATTCTTTTTAGCTATTAGCCTGTTTAAACCTAATTCCCCCCATGCTTTTCCTTCCCTGCTTATCTCAACCCCCCATTTTTTTCCCTGAATCTAATTGCCTATCCCCACCCCCCCCTTTGCTAGGCAATGATTTCTATATCTCCCCCTTTGAAATTCCCTTCCCCATCTTATTTTGCTGCTGCCCCCCAACCCTTCTTTCCCCCCCCATCAACGCCCTTTCCGCCCCAAAAACAGCCCCAAGCTAATTTACAGTCTTTTCCTACCCACCTGCCCCCCCCTCCCCACTGCTGCCCGGGTTGCTGGGGGACATATCCCCTAACCCAGGGCCCTCCCCAGCACTTTCCCAACTTTTTGTCTTTTTACTTTAAACCAACAGTTTCCACCCCTACAAAACTCTTTTAAAAACCCTCTCAAAATTAATAACATTCCCTTGATCCCAGTTTCACCCCTCTCTCTCTCCCCTGGAGCTTTGGAACCCACGGTCGGTATGTAAAAAAAACTTTAAAAAATTTACACAACCTATTCATCTCTCACAAAAAAACTTTTTTTTTGGCCCTTAACAACAGAAACCCTTTGGCTGACCCCCCCCCAAAAAGGGGTCTCCCCTGCCCCCACCCCCTTTTTCCCGGTCCCCAAAATTTCCCAAAACCCACCCCCCCCCGGTAACAAGCATGGGAGGAGGTTTTTGGGGGCCCTTTTCCTATCTGATACCTGCTTTTTTTTCCCTTTCCTCCCCCCAAACCCCCCTTTCCCCTCCCCTCCCTTTGGGGTTTTCCCCTTCGGGTCCGCATCTACCCCCCCCCCAAACCCCTGCAAGTGGCTGTGGTCTTCCCCGGCCCCCCCGGGGCCCTGCCACTCCCTTTCCCCCACCACTTCTTTTCCTGGCTTACTCCACTTTTTTTCCACTGACATCCCCCCCTATTTTTTCAGGGGGGAAATTTTAAAAACACCCCAAATTTAAATGCACCCTCCCCCCCTCTGCCAACAAACTCCCCTAGTTCCCCCTTTCCTTGGGCCCTCTCACAGGGGAAACCTTTGGGAGCCCCCACACAACGGACAAAACGCTGGCCCTTTAATTTTCACCCGCCTTTTGGGGGGGGGGGGGGGGGGGCCCCCAAATTGGCCCATCTAAAAACCCCCCCAAAAACCCCCCTTTATCGACCACAAACCAAAATTACCTTTTTCCCCCAAATATCCCAATCCCAATACCTGCCCCTTTCCCTGTCTCACACCTAGTGAAACCCCCTCAGGAACTTACAAAACCCCCCCCACCCTCGCCTTCTCTCTGACTCTCTTGAAACCTTTTTCTACCATATCCCACTCGACAACCCAGCCCAAAGCGCTGTTTCCTAAAAACCCATTAAAATCACCCCCACCCTTGACTCGTCGCTCCTCTCAAAAACAACAGAACCCGCAACACAACAGAAAAACCCGGGGCACCACGGGACTCCCCCCAAACAACTGGGGGCAGTTTCCCAGAATTGCTAACCCCCGGGCTGGAAGAAAAAGCCGCTCCCTCCGAGGGACTTAAACCAAAATACAAACAACCCGCTACAAACTTTTTAAAGGGTCGGGGCATTTCACTCCGGGCCCAAAAAAGGAAATTATTTTC
Source organism: Phyllomedusa bahiana (assembly GCA_025379985.1). Taxonomy (NCBI): domain Eukaryota; kingdom Metazoa; phylum Chordata; class Amphibia; order Anura; family Hylidae; genus Phyllomedusa; species Phyllomedusa bahiana. Next base: position 8,659 of record JAODAL010005270.1, read on the forward strand.
ACCCCCCTTCATAGCCCCCCTTTGGGGTCTCAAAAACCCCAGACATTTTTTTCAAAAACCCTTAAACTCTCTCTTTTTCCGCCCCCCTGCCCTCCTCCCCCACCCCCATCCCTATCAGGGGAAACGATTTTTTGCCACTAAATTTCTTCCCTTAAGTTTCAACCCCCTCAGAGAAAGCTTCACCCCTTTAAAGCCCCCCACTCCCCCCCCTTATACCCTCCCCCCGGGTCACCCAACCCCACCCTCACCCGGGAAAAAACAGTCCCCAGTGAAACCTTTCCCAAAACCTTTTTTTCCCCCCCAATGTTGGGTCAAGGGATAAACTCTCCTCTCTAGTGTCCAAACCCAAAACCTAAATCCCTGAAAACCTTGACCCCACGGGCCAAACCTCCCCTTTTCCCCCGGGAACCTCAGCACTGTTTTTTTCCCCCCCCTCACCCATTTTTTTCAATCTATCATTTTTTCCTCTGGCCATCTTCCCTTTCCCTTTTCTTAAACCCCACGACCATAACCCCTACCCTTAAAAAACCATCTCTCAAAAAACCCACCCTCACTTTTCCAACTATCCCCCCAAACCCCCATTGCCCCCTTTTTTGCATCCAAAAAATCCTCGAGGGGCAGGTCTATTTTTCAGCTGTCCTCCCCCCTCTCCTCCCAACTCTCTCCTTGACCCACTCCAATCAGGTTCCAAACCCCCCCAATCCAATTTGAAACTGCCCTAACCAAGGTCCCCAAACGGCCCTAGTAACGCTAAAGACCTTTCACGTGAAACTTTTGCCCTTTCCCCCCTAAAACCTGTCCTTCCCCTTTTGCCCCCCCCATTTGTGGGACCCCCAAGGCCATCCTGCTCAAATCCTCTCCCCCCCCTCGGCATCACGGCCCCGGGGCCCTCTCCGGGAAATCTCTTCATACCTCTCGGGAAGGGAAAATTTTCCAGGTCCTCACTCAAGCCAACCATCCCTCCCCCCCCCGTTTCCTCTGTTGGTTTTCCCCCCGGGGTCTGTCCTGGGCCCACTCCTCTTCTTTTATTCCCATTTCTTGGTCTGGGTCAGCTCTTTGCCTGGGCATGGTTTAACTCCCAAAACCTGTACAGGGGCCCGGAAAACCCAGCTTTTTATCTACGGGCCCCGACATTAACTCTCTTCCCCTTCCCCGGGAAATCCCAAAATCCCAAATCATCCATTTTCCTTTTTCTTCTCCCCCCCCCCGTCGCTTAAAACCAAAATGTAGACAAAACAGAATTCATCACCCTTTCCCCACCATCCCCCTCAACCCCCCCACCTGATCTCCTATAAAGTTAATGGGCCAAAAACCCCCCAAATTTTTTTTCCCCCCTCCAAAAAGGGTTCCCGCTCCCTTTTGGAAAACCTTTAAACCCCTTCTTTATCCTTAAAACCCACAAAACCCCCAAAACCCCCCACCATGCCTGCCGCCCTCCCCCTTTGAAAAATTTTTCCCACGCATCCGAAAAATTCCTCAACTCTAAACACTACTAAAACGCTAGTCCCGCCCTTTTCATCTCCCCCCCCCCCCCCTTGATTTCTGCAACACCCTTTTCCCCCCCCCCCCCTTGGCCTCCCCAAGTTAGCACCCCCCGCCCCCCCTCCAACCATCCAAAAACTCTCCCTGCCCGTCATTAAAACCTCTTTCCTGGGTACTCCTCTGCCTCCCCCCTTCCCAAACCCCTTCACTGGCTTCCCCTTTTGGCCCAACAAATTCAAAATTAAAAATTTACTAACCCTGACCTAAAAGGCTTCCATAACCTCCCTCTCCCATACATCTCTCCCCAAAATTTTTTTCCAGATCCCTTTACCCCCCGGGCAATTCCGCCCCTCACAGGCCCCGGGGCCCCTCTGTTTCCCCTTTTTTCATAAGCTCCTAAATTTAACCCGTCTCCAAGACTTTCCCCGTGCTTTCACCCACACTCTGGAACTCCTTAACCCAAAACTTTTGGGACTCCCCCAAAACCTTTCACCGTTTAAAAAACCCCAAAAACCCCTGAAAAACCCATTTTCTTCAGGAAAGCCTAAAAACCACACTAACCCCACCACCCCCCTTAAAAACCCGGCCCCGCAAGCATGTCTGCCCCCCACCCCCCTTTCTTTTCTCCCCCCTTCTTCCCTTGGGAGATTGTAACCCCCTCGCGGGTAGGGTCCTCTTTCCTCTCTTTTTCCCAGTTACTAGTCATTTTTGTCACCATTATATTTTTTCAAAAAATTTATTATGTATGAAAACCCTTAAATGTTAAGCGCCCCTGAAATTAATGGCCCCTCTTTTAAAAAAAAAAAATAATTTAAAAATAAAAATAATGCCTGTGGGCCCGGTGGTTTTGGTCAGGTACCCTTGGGCCCGTTGTAGCAACAAGACCTCGCTAATGTAAATAGTTAGGTTTGTGGATTTGACACTCATTTCAATTTAAGGGGAGGTTTTTGCTATCAATTGGATAGTGTTTTTTCCCCCTTTTTTTTCATGAAAGTCAAAATGTGAAACAAAATGATGAGGAAGATGTTTTTAAACCCCAAATCAAATTGATTCCCAAATTTATTGGGTGACCCCTTTTTGGGCAACCCTTTCAAATGTTTGACCCAAAGTTATTTACAGAACCAACCCCGAATGTACAGAATCCCTGGAACAAAGGGGCCCTCTAAAATAAATAATAAAAATAAAACAAATTCCTTTTTGTGGGAAATTTTAAAAATTAAGTTCCTTAAAAAGATCAGGGAAGTTGTCCCAAAAATTTCTGAAAAATTGAACGTTGGGTGGGCCCTTCTATAGTTAAAAAGGGTGTCTCATTTAGGGTTTATTTAAAAAAAAAAAAAAAATCAAGAAATTGTAAGTTTAAAACCCGAAAAATTTCAGCCAAAAACCTAAAAAACCCCAACTTTTTTGTGAGTAGGGGGGGGGGTTTTAAAAAAAATGGCTCACACACAGGGCCCCATAAATCCGGTCACCAAATAATCCTATGTATATGCTCCCACAACCTTTATATTTGCATGTTATGTAAATTAGATTATTATTATGTGTATTACTGATTTATATACTGTACATGTACCGAAAAGACACATAACTTTAATGCTGCATGTTCTGTTTGTCTGGCTGGCATGAAAAAATATGCTTCAGAGTTTCACATTGCATAAATGTTCCTGCTCCATCCATATGGTTTTTCTGCCAAAATAAGAGAATGTTGCCGAGCTACTTCCACACCGACAAAGGCTCCAAAGGCAATAAAGCACTATGACCACATAGCCTCTAGGCAGACTGATACCACAATGGGTGAATATTATCAGTATATACTGTATCTATTTTCCAGGTATATTTTATGTGGTCATTAGACACAGTGTCTGGCCGAAAACAATAGTCTCCATTAACACAGTAACAGGAGTGGATTTAAAGGTAGGAAAGGAGTGTAGAAAAGATTCTACTTCTCTTTTTTTTAATACATTGGTTGTCTTGGCCTCAAAAAACAGCATCAAAACTTCACATGCGTTTTGCACACAGATACTTATTTAGGTATATTTTTCCCTAAAAACACCATAAATTCCATAAATTTTTTATAAAAACAAATATGTTAAACCACTGTAGGAGTGATTTCACAAGTGAAAGATTTGTTGTAGAAGTTGTTGTAACTGTAGAACTGTCCAAATCACCTTTGAAAAAGGACTTACACTAATCATTTTCCAACTCAGAGGAAAAAGTTGACTTTAGAGACTAGATATCACCTTCATTCTTCACATTAGATATGCCACCAATGTTGAATCATGTGGTTCTGTCTATTTCGACCCCACGAGAACAATTCTTAAACCCAAAACTGTGTCATAGCTACCATGCAGCCTTGTTCACTTAAATTGGATGGAAGTATTGTGCTGTGTTATTTGTCCATTTTTCCTTGTATTCCTGGTTACAGTACTTTGCCATCACCACATTATGTACACTGGGTTTTAGTACTTTGTTGTTATACTAGTTTTCCATGTACAAAAGGCACATTGAAATTTTGAAGCTGTTAACCAAGATTTTAAAAAACCCTGTCCCCAAGCAGTGACTTCACATATATCATTCACGTGACTGGGCAACCAATCATTGGCCTAAGTAGTCTTATGCTGTACATGCATGCTACATGGTCACATTAGCAATCTACATTACGTTTTTGTGGGTAGACCAGCAGGGGACATCAGAGCACGAATGGTCTTGGCCCTATCTTATAGCAGTACTGGCCTGTACAGGGGTTCCTCAAAGTCTCAGACAACCCCTTTAATTCCAAGGGGAGTCCCAACAATTAGACTGTTATAATCAAATATTGATAGCATATTTACATACTAGTGATGCTTTTGATGGGAATAATTTCTTTTAGGTTATCACTGATACCATATACCCTAGTGGTCTACTGGGAGCAACTACTGGGAAGACTCTGCATGCATATCACTCAGATGCTCAAAACATTATTTTCCTATCATTCAACATATTGCTCCCAGGATCTAACAAAAACTATGGCTTTGCTAATGTGGAACTGAATCCACTTCTCAGTCCAAGAGTCTCAAGACTTATATATACTTCAAACAATAACGACGAGTACAAACATTTATTTATGCACTCCTTACCAGTCTATAAAGGGGATTCATTCAACAGAACACTAAAAAATAATTTATGATGAGAATTGACCATATAAAGTGGGTATGCATCTACTGTGTATACTTATATTGATACATACATACAGGTAGAAGCAAAGTAACTGAAAACGTCTCATTATAAGGAAATACAGATATGTACAAAATCCCCTCCAAATGGAAGAGCCACCCATCGACACCAAGGGAGGATTTTATGGCTTATAAAACCATATACGCCAGCTTTCCACAAGGAGAAATATTCCCCCAGAGGAAACATACAGATTAATTTTACATTTTATTAATTAGTCTTTCCAGTTCTATGCAGAGAACAGTAACCCTCCTACTCCGTATACATACTTCTACTACTCTATGAAATGACATGGAAATCTATTTAATAGAACCACCACATGGTGCAGTGCAGGAGCATCAGGTAGTTAAAAGCAATTACCAGACTCCTGAGCCCTTGCTTCATTCAGCACAGGGTAATGCCAGCTGATGCCAAAAGAAGTATTGTGGTTCTTAAGAGGTTTAAAAAACTGCATGCTTTTTCTTCATGTTACATTATCATTTTGTGTGTTTTTGTGGTATTTTTACAAAATAATGTGCTTTTTTGTGGCATGTTTTCTATGGAATTTTTCCCGTAACAAATCGTATGCTTCATAAATAATGTGAATCAATGATTCCTTTTTGAATCATATGATTTGCAATGTGGCAAAAATATCACAAAAAATAGATTCACATGTGTTTTGGTTTTTTTTTAAACAGAAAAAGAAAACAGTGAAAGTCTAGGAGGGAAAACCCCACATACATAACATGCTGCATCTGGTAAAAACGCCACACAAGGATAAACATGGCAAAGTAAAGAGCATTGTTTGTAGAAGATTTTATATTTCCCTGTTGACTTACAGTTAATATCTAGCCTCAGCTTGTGGCATTGTAACCAAAAGGCCATGATAACCAGCATGTAGTGACAGTACAAAGTAAATATTTATAGTCATAAATGACAAACCCTGAGAAAATAAAAATGATAAAATGAAATAAATAATAAAACCCCAAACACACACACTCTCTCTCTCTCTCTCTCTATCTCTCCTCTCTCTCTCCTCTCTCTCTCTCTCTCTCTCTCTCTCTATGAATGTGTACACTTTTTGTTTTAGTAACTATTAAGTATCACATCAGTAATGGAATATCACTGTGTGCATTCAAATTTTTCTTGATTATTTTTTGTTGAGGTAATTTTAAATAAACATTTTCTACATAATATAAAATAGATGACCCCCATTCATTTCCATTCTTCTATTTCTAGTTATATATGAAGAGTCTACACATAATAGATTGATAGTGTCCTGTTAAGTAGCTTACCTTTGGTTTTGGCCACTTACTCCTCCGTCTACCATGCCCTTCACTGTATTCCACTACAGCTTGTACCTGTATACACAAGACACTAGTATTGCAAGTCTGCAGGTTTCCAAACATTTGCTGTACAGGTGCATCAAGTATCTGAAATGTTTAAATACAGGCGTGGCTCTGTGACAACTGTTTCCACCTCCGATGTCTGCATAACTGTAATTAGAGAAAAAGTTTCCTTGTGTCACTGAAACTCCTCATGACGTTAACTCTGGAAGGAGATCAATTTGTACAAATTATGTCAAAGTAGATTTTACGCAAACTTGTAAATGTAGCATCTAGCAACAATTTTAAAATACAGGTAAATGTTAATCCTATATTACAACTCCATGGCAATAGTAATGACTCAACTGGTACTCTTAGAACATGAAAACTAGATTCACCTAAGTAATTATCTTTACCAATTTTTCAATGGTGAGGTTGTAATAGATTAGGATCTGCCATCACTTCCATATCTTACATTAACGATGGCTAATTAGCTCCAGTAGCTGCATACACATTGGATTAATGGCACTGAACTGATTAGGCTGTGTCTGAACTATAAGCTATGTTCATACAGCGTGTTGCGGCACATACTATACGTGCTGCAATACGGCAGGTGTTTTAGAAGTATGCGCTGGTTCCATTCAGACGAAGACAGGCATAATTCATAGCTCTCTATGAGAGCTAGGAATTGCCATAATTGTGGTGCACACTTCAGGCGTATTGCGGCATAATTACGCTCCAAAATACGCCCCAAAATTATGCTGTGTGAACATAGCCATACACAAAGGGTGAATGCACACATGTTGCAGATTTTATCACAGATATTTCTATTTTGACTTCAATGAGAGAGGGCAACATCTCAGAATCACAATACATTTTTTTATTATCTGCATATACAATGGAAGTGAGCATCTTTAGGCTTGGTTCACACGAATCGCTGACATTGAGGCGAGATATGGTTATGATGCTGCAGAAATAACACTGACCTGTGAGGGTGACCTTTAAGTTGACTTCAGCTTCGTACAATTCATTTGTTAGTGGCCGCACATCTACACATCTAAATGTGCAGATTAGCAAGCAAGTTGATACTGAAGTCAACTCGAAAAACCTGCTGATCCTCAGGTTGGGTTCACATACAGTACTTCAGAAGCTGCTGACTTTTGTGCACAGTATTCGTCCACATGTGGCTGCCAGAGCGCGCTGAACCAGTCTAATACCTTCTGGTTAATTAGTCGGTAATAATTTTAGATGGTCATGAAATGCTGCATGCTACATTATATATATATATATATATATATTATATAAATATATATATATATATATATATATATATATACACGAGGATTCTGTATTGAGAAAATGTATCAGTGTTGATCTATTTTATAAAAAAGAAAAAGAAAAATGCTGCAAAAAAGTTATTTTCTGTTATAATACATTCAGATAACAAGACGAGTATGCAAAAGTACACTGAAACATACATGTAGTTTCTATGTGCATCCATAAATATTTAGTAGCTACACATTTAACAACAGTGTATTACTATATTGCTCATTATTTTATTTTACTTTATTAAAAAAAAAAAAGGTATTAGAATATGTTCACAAAGAATCAACATATCTTCATTTCATTACATTCACATAGATAACAAATAAAGGTTTTTATTACTTTCCTTCTTCATTTTTGCAGAAATGCACAGCAATTAATGCTTAGTGTTTCTGCAAAAAGATTCATAAAAAAACGCACTGTGTGTAAAAGCACCTTTATTATTTGATGACTGCTGGCTATTAGATCAAGATCTCATAAAAAAAATTTTGGGGGGCGGTAAATTCTGCATGCGTTTTCTACCCTCTAGAAAGCACCTGCACATCCTAACACTTCCAAATTAAATAGAAACACCATCTGACATCTGTGGCACACAGGGAAGTGGTCCATAATGCTGAAAAATCTTCCATAGAATCATTCAGAGAAGGTGTGTACTATAGATGGATCTCCTTGCAATGAGGCTCAATGTTAAAGTGGAGATGTCCTGTTCTGTGTATAGAGAGGACAATCCCTTGGCGGTAGATGCACTGTCCATATCTTGCAGATTCAGGTTGGCCTCCTCATTCCTTTCATCTTCCATGATGCTGACGGTATGATGTACTCCTGAGCATCAATAAAGTGGCTTCCCTTTCTTCTCTGTTACCCTGAACCCTCTCTAGAGGAGAAGGTAGTGTCCAAATGTTTAAAGGGAATGCATCATCAGAAAATGACCTATTGTTTAACTCATGTTTTTTATGTTAAACACTAGAGATGAGCGAATTTCTCAAGAATTCGATTTGGCCAATTCACCAAATTTTTCCCAAAAATGTATTTTGTTCTGAATTAATTCGCGACGAACCGTGTTAAAAAAACAGCTATTTCCTGGCTTCAGAGAGCCTGTATGGTGTTGTAGAACATTTTGCCATGTGGAACTATGCAGAGGGAGCATGGCTTGGTATTGAAACAGTGCTGTGATTTAGTATGACACGCAGATGACAGCCGCCGCTCTTGGAATCGCTTCACACTTCACTTTTCTGGGCACTTACAGGGTCAAAACTGACCAAATAACTGAAGTGGGAATGCAGCCTGACAGGGTAATGTCAACGCCAGCTAGAAAGAATATTGTTCTCTGTGCCAAAGAGTTACTTTTTCACTTATAAGGTGAAACACCTTTGAAATACAGCTTGTGTAAGTGTCATACACACACATCTCCATTACAAGCAGGTTATTATTTTGGGATATTGTTCTCTGGGCCAAACAGTAAATTTGTGACACTTATTTGTCTAAAAAAAACCTTTGAAATACAACTTTTGTTTTTGTCATATATACACTACATTAAACAGAGTTTGTTTTATTGTAAATTTTTTATTAGTATTTTAGACAGAGAGGTGGCAGGCCCTTTACATGGGTGGGGCAGTGGCACAAATGTTTCTGGAGCAGGCACAGGTCACAGCACATTAAGGGGACATCGCAGCAGGGGTTACTCGGTGAGTCCAGAGCTACCGGTGTCATCTAGCGGCCATGTGTTGACCACCAAGCCAACAGTTCTTGAATGGTTGACTAATTCATCCACTTCCTCCCAGAAGACAACCCCAGCCAAGAGTCGACGGGTTCCTCAGACACAACCCTTAGTTGGCATGGCCCAGAAGCAGGTCGGGGCCCTCACCTGTTCTCAACCCACCTCTGTCCCGTTTGGTTCCCTCAGTCAGAGAACTATTATACAGCGAGGACGAACTATTTGAGGACAGTGAGCAGCTACTTGGCAGCAAAGAGGTGGGGCAGACACCCGCTGCTTCTTGCAGTAGGCGGGCAAGTAGTGATGAGGAGAGTGGCATGGGAGGTTATGTTGCGTGCGGTCAGGCTCTGTACACCGAGACTGTTGAGGAGGACAGCAATGATGGGCAAACAGTAATTGATGATGATGTAGCCGATCGCACTTGGGAGCCGGGTGAAGCAAAGGCTTCATCATCATCATCGGGATAAGAGGGTGGCAGCTTGTATGTCAGGCAGCGGCACAGCCAGCAAGTTGGTAGTGTGGCCGGGAGTAAGCAGGGTGGCAACTGTGCGAGGTTGGGAGCCAAATGGCCATGGGGTAGACCACCCTCTCCGCAGGTCCTTTCCGGCCCAGAAAGTAGCGGCGCAGGGGCTCACCGAGGCAGCGGCAGTAGCAGTCAGTCAGTGCGGAGCATTGGTGTTAAAATCAACTACTCGGCAGTGTGGCAGTTTTATGCCAAGATACAGGAGAGTCAAAAGGGAAGAATGGCCAGGGACCTAATGTTGGCACCAATGCCCTGCATCAAAATATACAGCTTCAGCATCCAGTGGCCTGGGAGAAATGTGTCTCAGATGTGGTGGTCCATCCTGCCGCAGCAACAGCAGCAGCACCCAGTGGCACGCATCCCATTTCAGGCAGTCAAGGCTCCACCACCTCTGCCGAAGGGAGCTGTCTGTCTTTCCCATCATCTCCCGGTCCAGATGCTCCTGCTCCTTGCCACTCATCGCGCCAGCAGTCGCTTACTGAGGCGATTGCCAAGAGACAGCAGTATGCGTCCAGCCATCCTACGACGCAGAAGCTGACCATGCTGCTGCCCAAGTTGGTGGTACTGCAGTCCCTCCCTTTTCAAGTGGTGGACTCTGCACTGTTCAGAGAACTGATGGCTTGTGCCGAGCTGAGGTGGAGAGGCCCAATCCGTCATTTCTTTTTGAAAAAGGCAGTATGAGCCCTGCACAAATATGTAGAAGAAAAGGTTGGCCAGTCCTTGAGCCTGTCGTGTATTCCAAAGTGCACGGCATTGCGGCCGTGTGGAGCTGTAACTACAGTCAGGGACAGTATATGTCCTTTAAGGCCCACTGGGTGAATGTGCTTCTTGCCCAGCCACACCAGCAACTTGGGCAGGAGAAGCCGCTTTCTCCTCCACGTTGTCAAACCGCTGATCCTGCGCCGATGTTCGCCTCCTCCTCTACCACCTCAGCCTCCACTGCAGCGACACGTCTTCGAGCTCCTCTAGCATACCACATGTGCAGGGCACGGCGGTGTGACGCAGTTCTACCCCTTGGTTGCCAGGGCGAACAAAGTCACACAGGGGAGGAACTGCTCTGCATCATGAAAGATGAAATCGATTCCTGGCTTTCTCTGCGACAACTGAAAATCAGAACCATGGTGACAGACAATGGAAGAACATGGTGTCCATGATTCGCCTAGGAGGACTGAGCCATGTGCCCTGCATGGCGCACTTGTTTAATCTGTTAAAACGCGTTGTCACACGGTGCCTCAAGCCGTCCATCCCTCTGCAAGATATTCTAAAAAGGGCCAGGAAACTTTGCATGCACGTCAGCCATTCCTACACCGCCACGCACACTCTTCTTGAGCTGCAGCTGCAGAATGGCCTCCCCCAACATAGGCTGATATGCGACATTTCCACCCGTTGGAATTCCAGCCTCCATATGTTGGACCGACTCTATGAACAGAGAAAGGCCATTAATGATTTCTTGATGATCCAAGCAGACAGGAGTACTCCCCTGTGTAATTTTGATGTCAGCCAGTGGCAGCTCATGTGTGACACCTGCCGTTTGCTCAGGCCCTTTGAGGAGGCCACGTTATTTGTCAGTAGCCTGGACTACAGGATGAACAACATCATTCCACTGCTTCATGTCCTGGAACAGTGGCTGCAAAATGTGTCTGGTCTGGGGACTGGAGACGTGGCGACTATATCTCACGGCCACATGATTCCGGTGGGGGCTAAACTAGAGGAGGAGGAGGACATTGGAGCACAAGCAATGTCTGGCAAAATGAGTAGTTTTTCTATCCAGGTGACAGGAGAGGAGGAGCAGCTGGAGGAGGTAGAGGGAGATGAGGAAGACTAGGCTGATGAACCAGACACACCCTGGCAGTATACAGTGGAGATGGAGGCAGGGAGTCCCTCAGAGTCACTTGTGCAGATAGCCCGCTGCATGCTGATTTGCCTGGCTAGTGACAGCCAAATAGTCACCATCCTGCAGAGGGATGACTTCTGGCTCTCCACCCTGTTGGACCCTCGCTACCGGTCCAAAACGGGGGCCTTTTTTTCACCTGCCGAGAGGGAAGACAAACTCAAGTACTATAGAGACATCCTATGTAGTCAGGTGGCCTCTGCCTATCTGCACCATCGTCCATCCTCTCGCAGGTATGACAGGGGGGTCTCCAGCGCTCAAGTACCACTGTCACGGCTGCTGTGAAGGGGCGGGGGGGTATGGGAGCAGTACCAGCTCCATTAACAGCAACCTGAGTCTGGAGTCATTAATGATCAGCTTTCTTCACCCGCCTAGTGAGGAAGGTACTCACCAGCAGCAGCACCTGGAGCAGACCCTGAGCCAGCAGGTGGTGGCCTATTGGACAGCACCCTGTCACCCCACATTGAAGATTCACTGGACTACTGGGCAGCCAAACTGGATTTGTGGCCGCAAATTGCTGAGTTTGCACTGGAGAAGCTGTATTGCCCGGCCAGTAGTGTGGCATTAAAGCGGGTGTTCAGTGCGGCGGGGGCCATATTTACCCCAAAGAGAACTCACTTGTCCACCTGAAATGTGGAGAGACTCACCTTTGTCAAGATGAATCAGGCGTGGATCAGCCAGATTTTCCACAGACCAATGTCTGATGCATCAGATTAGATCAGCCATGCCGCTTCATCCAAACTTTGACAAATGAGTCTGGATTCTTCTGGCTATCTGCCTCAGCTACTATTCTGATGCTGCCAACGGGCTGATGCCACACATCTGCTGCCAGCTACTCCTTCTACCACCCACCATCTTTACCAGGGACTGGTATTGCCACCCACCTCTCCACTCTTTACTAGTTGATTGTGTAGCTTTCTGATGGTGCTGCCACCTCACCACTGAAGTCTCCTCAAGCTGCTGCTGTCACCTCCAGGCTATGTTACCATGTTACTCTCTGGCTTGATGCTGCTGCTTCCACCACCTCCTCATTATATCACCTAGATGCTGCCACCTCAAAATTGTGTCTTTGTGCCACTCTCTGGCCTGATGCTGCTACTGCTGTTACTGCCACCTCCATATTGTGTAATTGTTCCACTCTGTGGCCTACTCATGCTGCTGCCACCTCCACAATCTGTCATTGTGCCACTCTGTGGCCTACTCATGCTGCTGCCAACTGACCACTCTCTCACTCGACCACCCTGTGGTTTACTAATGCTGTTTCCACCCTCCACCACTCTATGACGTTGCCACTATGTTTGAATTTCCCCTTCTTTTAATCTGTAATAAGGAATGAAAAGGACGAATACAACCAATTGTGTCTTCGGAGAAGCTGTAAGGGAAGTATGACATGGTCCTTTTTTGCATCAGGATTGTCTGATGATTAGGTAGCCAAAAGCAGGAGTGGATACAAAACACAGAAGACATGCAAATATTCCATTTACTTGTCATCTCTGTTTTGGATCAACTCCTGTTTCTTTCTGGCTTTAGCAATACTGATGGATTATTGACCGACTGGAAGCGGACACTGAAGGATCAAAGGAAGGGCAAAATGATCAGTGACGTCAATGCAAATTTACTGCCGACACCCTCCCTACTCTTTCGGGAGGAGGGGCTCTATATGTATCAGTGTTTAACAGAACAGGTTCTGTCATAATCTGTGTAATCATTAAGATAGATCACCACAATAAGTGAAAAAGTAACTATTTGGAACATGGAGTAATATCCCAAAATAAGAAATTCTGGTTCAGGAACATAAATGTATATGACACACACACACTGTGTAGTTGAAATGTATTTCACCACAGTAACTATAAAATCGAAGTATTTGGCACAGAGTGCAATCTAGTGCTGCTGCAGAGAGATCGATGTACATAAGAGACACAGTGGCAAGTGGCAGAATGTAAAATGGCTGACCCAATTTATAAGGCTGTGACAGAAGCTGGCTGGCTGCTGATTGATCTAAATTCCAGAGAAGTTTCAGAGCTAAATTAAACAAAAGTAAGCCGGCAGTTCTGTGTGCCCACCTGTATGATGACGACATCCCTGCTATCAGATAAGACACACAGCAGGGGACAGCAGGGCAGAACAGGTCGGTAACCTAGAGAAACCTGAGTACACTTTTATCTTCTCACCAAAGAAAAATAAACAAAGCAATATATTTTGAAAACGTCTTCATTTAGGGTATGTTCACATAGCGTATTTGCAGGGAGTACTTTGGTGTGTAATTTAATAATAAGGTATTGGTATTCAATAAAATAGAACAAAAAAACGATACTCACCTTCTTCCTCACCTTTGTTGCAGCACTGGCTGTCCCTGATCTTATGTTTACTGATTGGCTGCAGAAGTCACATGTCTCTGCTTGCATCACCATTCACAGCCGTTTACTTCTTAGCAGTTATATAATGCAAAGACACGTGACCACTGCAGTGGTGACGTCCCATTCAGAAGAAGACAGGAGGTAAATAAAAGACTGGGGAGAACCGGCGCTGGAACGGAGTTGAGTACGAAGGCGAGTATTACTTTATTTTAGATAAACTGGACAACCGTTTGAAATAGCTTCAGCATTCAGAATCCCTAGAAAAACAGTATACAGGCAGTCCCCCCCAGGTTGCGAACAGGATCAGGACTGTAGGTCTGTTCCTGAAGGGGTTTTCTCACTACAAAGATCATATCTCTAATTATGGTGACAGTACAAATAAGCACTTTTGCAATTGGTTTGCATTACCTAAATCATTTATTATAGCAGATATGATCTAATCCATGTGTGTCTAGAGCTATTTCTGCAGGAAGTGGTTGGGCCAAGCCGCCTTTTCTGTGATTGGCTGCCTGTCATTCCATTCAGCCACTTTGGACACACCCTCTGTGCTGTGATTGGCTGCCTTCACTCTGTGTTTACTCCCCTCTGAGCTGTGGAAAATGAAAGTGAAACAGCTTTCTGTGCTGGCTTCTGTCTGTATAATAAAAGCTGTCTGAGCTCCTCTAAGCTCATCTCCCAGCTCTATGTGAAGGATCTGGGCAATTACTGAGTCTCTAGCTGCTAGATTCACTCTCCCTTCATATAACAAAGCCTTATACACTGCCCCCCACCCCTATATAACACAGCCTTATACACACTGTTCCCCTCTATCTTCTGCCTGATAACAAAGGGTATGGGGCAGCGTGTGTTTCTCTGTTTCATCAGTTCAGGCTGTATGTATAAATGTTTACAGCAATGCAGGTGTTCTGGTTACAAGAAGCTTGTGGTGCCTCTGGGTTGTGGGGGGTGACAGCTCTGCAGACATGAGAACTGAACACACTGCAGGAGGTCTGCAGAGCTGTGACATCCTCTGCTCACACAGAATGATGATGTCACCAGTCTTCAGTGAGGGAAGATCCGCCTACTGGGAGAAGAAACCCGCAGTTCAACAGCAGCTAGTTTCTGGGGAACTACAAGTGCCAGCATACCACAGCGGCAGATGTTCTAATTGTATGGGTGCTAATTCTGCTTTCTTGTGGGGTCTAATGCATTATGGCCCCCCAGGGTGCTAGGCTATTGCTGTTATTGCTATCTGAACAGTTTTCAGGTATGATCTCCTACCATTGAGTATTGGAAATAGCCAGATATCTGCTCCACTATTTTCAGTGAGGTGAGAGACCCCACATTCAGACTGGGGCTGAGCAATAGTTTCCAGCACAATTTCATGTGTTTGTGCACTCTTAGGCCATGTTCACACGGCTTAAAATGGGCAGTATTTCGGTCCGTAATTACGCGCCGAAGTGCGCAAATTACGGGCTGAAAACGGCCCATTCATTACGGTAATCCGCAGTTCTCATAGAGAACTATGGATTACGTCTCATCTCTCTGCTCGGCGAATCCGCCGGGCGGGGAGATAAGTGACATGTGAATTACCAGTGGCGTATATGCGCCGCTCGTAATACAAGTCAATGGGCCGGCGAAGTGCCGGCCCCCCGCTCACTCCCCCGCTCCCGCCCCCGTCCACACGGCGTAATTGCGGGGCGTAATTACGTCCCGCAGTTAAGCCGTGTGAACGTAGCCTTAGTTGCAGCACTTATCTGATACAATATTTTCCCTCCTCTCCCTCCACCCTCTGAAGTCTAATAGGCTTCTCATACATGCATGCACTATTGCTGGGGAAACCTGGCTGTGGTCTGTACACACTGCTCCCTAATATAGACCGCGATCGCACAGACCCGGCTGTGGCTGACAAGCCGCTTGGGACCACAGCCTCCTCATCACACTATAACAGAATCTCCAGCAACAGAGCCGCCATCAAGTCGTTTCCAGGGAAACCAGGGTGGATTACACCTGCCTATCCACAAGGATCCTGCACTGAGAGGCAGAGAACCCTTTGTCAGATCTCTCTGCCTAACATACTTCCCTGAACAAGCACTGGACGCATATCAATTTGTCTTGGGAGCTCACAGAGCCACAAATCGTGTATAGTAACCACCTGAGGGGGATCAGGGGGATGCATCAAAGCCTACTGATTAGATACATGTGTCGGAAGCTCAACAAGGCCACAGGGATGTGTTTGTAGGGGGGGGGGGGGCGCCTAGAAACAATGATTTATATAGATTAATAATGTGATTTCTGTGGAATTTCCTTGACGCCAGTGTGAAGAAGCCTTATGACAGAGAGCCAGAAAGTCGCCTTAAAAGGCTGGTATTATGGATGGCAAATCATACTTTTCTGTCCATCTCTCTGTGACATGAGGTTTCTGTTCACGGTTTCATTTTATTAATTCTTAACTCTTTCATTTTTTACTTCTACTTTGCCTATAAAATTTTACTTCTAAATAAACTTTTAACTGCTTTCATCCATCATGAGTCCAGGAGACATATCACTGCTGAGACAACTGCCACTGCTAACCTGTGAGAGCTTGCTGCAAGCAGGGGGCCATGTGTTTCAAAAGGAAGAAGTTGGATGGAGAGTTCTCCCTCTGTGAATCCCCGGTTTACGTCTATGTCAAAAGGTTCCATTCGAAACCTTCATCGCAAAGGTACAAATGGACCCAAACCTGTTTCACAATGGACACCAACAGCACCTGATAGACTCTATTGATTACTATGGGTCTATCAGGTTTCTGCTGTGGTGTCTGTTGTTTTGACAGAAAAGATAGCTCTACTTACTGTGCTATTTTTTCCGTCATTCCTGGCGTAGCTTGTGATGGAGGTTCCGAAATGGAACCTCCAATGCAGATGTGGACCAGAAGAAGTGAAAAAATTGGCACAGCGGTTCCAAAATCCAATAAAAGGAATAATTTTATTTCCAAACAGATTAAAATCAAAAATGGAAGCACCAGGCCTTAAAGCGGTTGTCTCACTACAAGGATTGCTTTTTACGTTAAAGATCTTGCAAAAACAAGTCACTTTGCAATATATATCCATTAACAGTGTCCTACCTTTTCTGATATCCCCTCTTGTGTGGGCTGCATTAGCTCCTCAGGTCACTATAGCTACAGACCTGTTTGATCTCTCCTGATAGGCTGCCAGCACTGGTTGCTTTAGCTACTGCAGCCTAGTGGAAGCCAGTAAACACGCCCCTGTGTTCAAAATGAAACCAAGAAAACAGGACTGAGGTAAGATGAATCAATGTAGTGAGACAACCCCTTTAAACAGAGAGAAGGTTGGTGACTAGAGTGAGGTACGTAGCGCCTGCTTACCTGACTAACGTGCACATGACTGCTATGGCCTGTGATTGGCTGCACATAGCATGTGAATGATGAACGTTCACTGAGCAGTGGGGATGAATGGGACAGTCACCAGGACGGAACAGGAGCCTCACTCATGCCCCAGCAGGCCAATGAGCTTTTCCAAGTCTTGGAGCATCCCTGTATCTGCATAGTTATAACTGTTCTAAAACCGACTTGTGGGTAATGTCATCTTGAGTTGAGCAGTTATATTGGACTCTGTGTGCTTTAGAGCTGCACCATACACTACTTTTGGAATAATCACAACCTGACCCATATCCCTACCATCTGGCACCAGCCTTAGATAGCACTCTCTTTGGCTCTTTTGTTAAATTGTTCTTACACAGTCTGGCAGTGTGTAGGATTATTTCATACCTGCTAAACCTGTACAGACTGGAGAGCTGGCCACACTTGCACAGTTACTCTCCAGTCTATGGGATTTCCGAGTACAGCCGAGCGATGTGTTCGGCTTTGCTCAGAACTCCCATAGAACTGTATGGAGAGCCATGCACAAGCACAGCCAGTTCGCCAATCTGTGCTATGACTTTCGGGGGCCTGTTCTCAAGATAGGTGCAGGTCCCAGGGTGGGACCGAAACCTATCACAAAATGATGGCATATGCTTATGATATGCTATCATTTTCTATCATAGTAAAACTCCTTTAATAGATTTAGCCCCAGCTACAGACTTACAATATGCTTGACAATTTATTCATATCTTAAAACTTCTACAGTGTCCAACTTTGCAAAACCACTATAAAATCATATATGGCTACCTTACCACACGTTATTTTAACACTATCATTCTGTACTTCTTAATAGTAGCTGGTCTTATAACCCAGAAAATATTGTATTGTATATCAGTTATTGTTATTGTATTATATATCAGAATTGTGTTCAGTTTATTTTGTGAAATATATAGCTACATATTATGTCCTATATGCATACTGTTGTCATATTGACCCAGGGCCAACATGAGGAGGAAGACTCAAGGTGGTTTAAAGGGCTAGAGTAAGTTGGAGCTATTGTGGTAAAACCCTTTTAATCTTCAATACAAGAGCTATAAAAGAAACAATAGCACAGCGGAATCATATTTTTTTATCCTGTCTATTTTTTTATAGAATTTGAGCCGATGGCTTTCCCAAGACTCTCTTCAGAATAGTAAACATTTTGTTGTATACTGTGGGCAATATGGGCTATAACGTTAATTGTAGTTATCAGATCTGCGAAATAACTTGCTAAATTACTTGAAAGGAAGGATTCAACAATTATTCAAAAAACAATGGAGACATTAAACTAGATAAGAAGCATATTGAATCATTCCACTGAAATGGAATTTCTGAGGAAATACATTTTATAGTCATATAGTAATATGCCTATAAACATATAATATTAGGCATAAAATAAAATCTTGCTCTAAACTAGTATGGCAAGTTTGTAAAAAAAAAGATTTGTACAGTATATGGTTTTTAAAAGGACACTTTTCTTTTTGGATTTTTGGTCTTTTTTTTCTTTTAATTTTAGCATTTTTATGTAATTTAAAGTTAAACACTGAAATACTGAACTTTTCTACCAGTCAGCACAAAAGGTTAAAACTCCTGAATTGTTAGGCACACAATTGTCAGTTTACAACTGGCTACAAAGGTAAGAGGTTGTCTTTGACCTCAGTGTTAGGTTATGTCCCCCTGATGAGTATTTCAAGTCGGAAACCACCTGGATTCCAACTTGAAATACTAATTTAAAACTGGAAGTAAATCATTCCAATTGACATCAACAGAAAAAACACGTTGTAGTTCGTACAACTTGTATTTTTGGCAATCGGGTTTCTCCGTCACAAAACATGTTCATTCTTATTCCACGTGGAAAACGCATGGCAATTTACTATTGATTTTAATGGGAATGGCTAAAAACCTTGTGTTAAACACTCTCTAAACACATTTTTATGTGTTTTTTAACGTGAATCTATGTCCAAGACCACATAGAAATATGCAGCAAAGAAGTATGGACCAGGGTCACAATCTGAGCCTGCATCACACATGGTTGGTTCCAGCTGTTAGTTACATCTGTCACATACCTTTAGTGGGTAGTGTAGCGACCTCAGGTAGTGTATCCACTGAACCACTGCAAGAAATGGTATAAGCCTCACCAGGGAGCGGAGTCTAAGGGGCCGCTGGTTGTCACCAAAGCCCACCGCAAGTTAGGATGGACTTGCTGAGGCAGGAGACCCCCAGGTCGTTACTCCTGGTGTGACTTGCCTGTGTTGGCAGACAAGGTGTGTGTAGAAGGCTCGTAGTTGGGAAGGCAGGAAAGTCAGGACAGATGGCAAGGTTCAGGGTCAGGGGACGGAGGCAAGAAGATCTGGCACACGGTATAGGCAATAAGACAATAGGAACGCTTTTTCAACAGGCTAAGAGACCTGAAGATCTGGCACGGATGTCAGGGGAATACTGCGTAATGTAGTACTAGCGCCCAACAGTCACCCAATTAATGGTGTGCTGGTCCTTTAAATTTCACAGAGCCAGATGCAAGCCCTAGGGAGCAGAAATGTGCACACCGACTGACAGAGACAGCGCAGGGAGTAAGGAGAGGTGAGTACACAGCACAGGGACCCGAACTCCGAGTGTGCCCACTCCCCAACATGCGGGTCGCTGTGCCACTCACAGAGAGAACAGCAGTAGGATCGGGGATACGGGTGTGCCCGTGACCCATTGTGTGGATCACGGGGGCACCCATAACAGGCAGGACCAGAGATAATTTACATCATGGCTATTTAACTACTTAGATGCAGTGACAACATAATCAAAGCTCTGCATCAAAAACCTCTGAGCGCTAAAAACATGTATTTTGTAATTCAGTGAAGTGCTACCTTTACTAAATGAAAGCAATTGCTTACAGCAATAAAGTGAAAAGAGGATACTTAAGATTTTTTGATGCGGCTCTGTTCATGCCGTTCACATACGTCCATAAAACAGACTTCTTATCCATACATGGGTTCACAAGGATACGCCAGGAGACCGGGCGGTCAGCGTCCACGCAAGCAGCGTGACGTTTCGAGGAGTAACCTCCCCTTTCTCAAGCGTACTTTTTTTTCATTACAGACTTTTACAGATGTGGAGATGTCAATTATGTTTAACTTTATTTAGTATTGTATTGTACTGTATACTATACTATTGTATTGTTTTGTATTTGTAAATTGAGAAAATTAGACTGTGTTAGACTTTTAATACTTTTTTAGTTCACATAGGATACTTATAATAATAAAAATGTTTATTTATATAGTGCCAACATATTCCGCAGCACTTTACAATTAAGAGGGTACAGACAAAAAAAAAACATTGCACAGTAAAAAACTACTTACAGTGCAGACACAAGGTGGGAGGGCCCTGCGCCCAAGAGCTTACAATCTATTAGGTTGTATTGTTTACAATAGTCCAGCCATGTTACATAAATAAGCATATGCTTAGTTATGCAGATTCTTGCCATGTACCTGCATTGTTACTGTTTTGCGCCTAAAAATCTAAATTTTATTTTTTTATTTTGTTAATATTTTGTGAATGCACCTTTCAACTTCTGCCTGAATCCTTCGGGGCTTTTGATCCAATTCAAGCATGTCTCAAACAAAATCTGATCCCAAGTCTCTTCTACACGTTCCCAAAGTTGATGCATACTGGATGACTCACTTGAGTACGAATACAGCTTTTTCTTCAGCTCTACCCACAAGTGTTCAATTAGGTTGAGGTCTGGGGACTGTGGAGGCCAAATCAGCAATGCTACTTTATTGTCGTTTAACCATTTCTTCGCCAATCTTGATGTATGCTTCGGATCGTTGTCCTGCTGGAACACTATGTTGTCCTTTTTATAGCCATAATCCTTGAGCGTATGAAGTAACTCATCTTGTAGGATACTCACATATAGCTCAGCATTGAGAACAACATCGATCATGGTCAACCATCCAATGCCTTTGGCTGTGAAACAGCCCTATATCATCAGACACCCATTTCCAATCTTCTACTGCACACCTTTAATACTTTTTGCAAACTCAAGCCAATGCTTCTTATGACTAAACTGAAGTTGAAGCTTTTTCCCCTTTTTCCAGGCCACCGTTCCAGACTTTTGTAATGTATGTCACATGGTGCTTGCATAGATGTCTGTGATCTCACTATTTTGAAGCATATGACCCTCCTCCACTGCTTTTGTGCCAGAACTGATAGACCTTGTGATGAGCCAAATTGTTTACTCTAATATTTTGCCTGGATGTCCACCTTTTGGCTTTGGAATGAATAAATGGACTTCATTTCATATTCTTCCAGCTGTCATGGCCTCACATGATGCAGTTTGGCAATTTTCTTGGCTGAGAGACCGCTATCGATGGGAAATCTTCATGGCTGTTCCTCGATCCGAACCAGTGACCTTTCACTTGGGAATCAACCTAATAACACACTGAGCTACTAGATAATGTGAGAACAGGTTGTAATTTGTAGTATTCACGAAAAAGATTATCCCACCACCAGGAGCAAAACAGTAACAATGCATCTATGAGACATATACACTACTCACAAAAAGTTAGGGATATTTAGCTATTGGTTGAAATTTCAGGATGAACAGAAAAATTCTTGATTTTTTTTTAAATGAACTAAATGAGACCATCTCTTAACTTTATATTCACATGTCCAACTGTTCAATGTTTAAGTACTTTTTGCACAACTTGCTGATCTCTAACAAGGAGCTTAATGGCAAAATTTACAACAGTTGTTAGTTCCCTGAATAAATTTAGGGGATCTATTTGAATTGGGATTTAAACAGTCCTCCTTATCATGCTGTTCATATTTTGACATCATGAGACCAAGACAACACCTTACAATTGATCAACAGTACCTTGCCATTATAAGGTTTCAAGCAGGGTGCTCTCAGACGGAAGTAGCCACTGAGCTTCGAGTGTCACAAAGTGTCATTAGGAGGTTGCAACAGAGATACAGAGAGACTGGAATAGTCACAGAAAAGCAAAGAATATGACATCCTTTGGCTACATCACACACTGATGACCGCTTCATTCAACAATGCGGATGAGCCATGTTTAACCCTTTCCCGACATTGGAAGTACCGGTACGTCCTAGCGGGAATGGACCTACTGGTACGTCCTGGACATCGTTAGGGCTATCAAGCGGGATCAGCTCTATATTACATCTGGCCTCATGCTGCGCCATTAATCCCTTAGCTGCCAAGATCTATCACTGCAGCTAAGGGAAAGACAGAAGGAGGGAGCTCCTTCCGTCTTCTGTCGGACCAGCCAGGGCGCAATCGTAAAGCTTCCAGGCTGTCTGTGATGTGAAGTGACAGTTGCGGTAGAGACCAGTACATAGCAGCTCTGCTTTGTACTGATCTATATTGTATCAGTGATCTGGAGAAACACAAACATGAAAAATAAAATAAAAACATGTACACCACCCTATTTGCCCTTTGCAAACACCCGTCACCTCCAAAAAGATCAAAAATAAATAAAGTACACATATTTGGTATCGCTGTATGCAAATACCCTATAAATGTGTCACGTTAATTAACCATTCCGGTGAATGCCGAAAAAAAAAACAATCACAGAATTGTGATTTTTGTTCATCCTACAATACAATACAATGGCATAAAAAGCGATCAAAAACTTATATAACCACCAAAGTAGTACCAATTAAAATGTCAGTTCACCTTGCAAAAAAAAGCCCTTACACAGCTTTGTATATGGAAAAATAAAAAAAGCTTATCAGAAGATAGCAATGCTTTAATATTTTTTTAAAAAATAAAAACACTTTTTTTTAAAGAGCTTCAAGATAAAAAAAAAACTATATAAATTAGGTATCGCCATAACTGTATGGACCCACAGAGTAAAACTAACCTGTGATGTATACTGCACGGTGAGCCCTGTTACAAAACGAAATAAAAAACACTACTAGAATTGCAGTATTTTCTTTACCCTGCCTTCCAAAAAATTGGATTTAAAAGCGATCAAAAATTCACATAAATGTCAAAATGATACCAATAAAAATGACAAATCATCTCACAAAAAACAAGCCCCTACACAGCTCCATACACAGAAAAATAAAAAAGTTATTGCTCTCAGATTATGACGAGCAAAAACTTGTTTTCTTTTTGAATAAAAGTGTTTTTATTGTGGAAAAGCAGTAAAACATAAAAGATATACAAATTGGGTATCGCTGTAATCATGTCAACCTGCTGAGATAAGCTAGCATGTCATTTATACCGCATGGTGACTGCAGAAAAAAAAATGAAAAAAACACTATAATAATAATAATAATAATAATAATAATAATAATAATAATAATAATAATCTTTATTTATATAGCGCCAACATATTCCGCAGCACTTTACAATATAGAGGGAATAAGCACAGACAAACCAGACATTACATTATAAAAAGCTACTGACAAATGATACACGAGGTGTGAGGGCCCTGCTCGCAAGAGCTTACAATCTATTAGGGTGTATGGGTGAAACAAAGGGTGACAAGTGCTTGGTTTACAATGGACCAGCCATGTTACATAAATATGGGGTACTATACATAAAATGTTGATGAACCTGCCATCCCAACCATACATCTATATACAGTTAAGTGCCTGTGGGTGCCAAAGTGCAGGAAGTGACGAATCTGTGACAGAATTTGGGGGGTTGACAATTAGGGATCTTGATAGGCTTGTCTAAGAAGATGAGTTTTCAGAGCGCACTTAAAACTGTGAGGGTTGTGAGTGTGCCTGATCACATGGGGTAACATGTTCCAGAGAACTGGTGCAATATGTGCAAAATCTTGGAGACGGGCATGGGAGGTTCGGATGAGTGAGGTGTGTAGTCTTAGATCAGTAGCAGAGCGGAGGGAGCGGGTAGGGTGGTAGACAGAGATAAGGGAGGAGATGTATGGGGGTGCAGCACTGTGGAGAGCCTTATGTGTGAGAGTGATGAGTTTATATTGTATTCTGTACTGAATAGGCAGCCAGTGCAGAGACTGACACATGGTAGAGGCATCAGTATAGCGGCTGGAAAGAAAGACAAGCCTGGCTGCTGCATTCAGGACAGATTGGAGAGGGGAGAGTTTACCAGGATTTCTGTATTTTTTTCACAACACCTAACAAAAACCTTAATTAAAAGTGATCAAAGCATCATATGCACCCCATAATGGTACCAATAGAAACGTCAACTCATCCTGCAAAAAAAAAGGGGCAATAATCAGCTCTGTTTACAAAAAAGTAAAAACTTATGGCTAGCAGACTAGACTATGAAGACATAAAAACGCAATTTTTTTCTAACAAATTTCTATTGTGTTAAAGTAATAAAACATAAAAAACGATATAAAATTTATATCACTGCAATTGCACCGAAACACATAGTAAAATTATCCTGTCATTTATCCCGCATGGCAAGCGCTATAAAAATGTAGCCCAAAACACAATGGCGGATCTGTGTGTTACTCCCTCCCATTTTCATGTGCACCCAAACTGCACAATACACCCCTAGATGAGATCTGTGGGGAGTGTTGAATCCAAGATGGAGTGACTTCTGGAAGGTTTCACCTGTTCTGGTACTTTGAGGGCTTTGCAAATGCGACATGGTACCTAACAAAATGTGCATTCCGAAGCCAAATAGTGCTCCCTCCCTCGTACATCCTGCCATGCGCCCAAAGAGCAGTTTAAACCCATACATAGGTTATTTTAGAACTTTGAATAAATTGCATAACAAAATTTGGGGTGCTTTTTCCAGGGTTCCTTGCAAAAATTAAACATTTTCAGCTAAAATTGCTGATTGTTAGATAAAAATTAAATTGTTTTATTTTCACAGCCTGATGCTAAAAAAATTTGTGAAACACCTGTGGGGTCGATATACTCACTACACCTCTGGATATATTCCTTAAAGGGCGTAGTTTCCAATATTGGGTCTTTTTAGGGTGTTTATTAAGTTTTAGCACCTTAGGGTGTCCGCAAACCTGAAATGGCGCCTAAATAAAATCGTATTGAAAATGACACCCCAAAGTCCAGTAGGTGCTCCTCCTATTCTGAGGCTTGTGGTTGAGCCAAATAGTGCACTAAAGCCACATATGGGATATCTCTGAAAAAAGAATCTGGGGAATTGATGTTGATTTGCAGTTCCCTGGTCACATCTACCATGTTCTAGTGAATAATGGATAAAAAGTGAAAATCTGCACACAAAAAAAAAGCGAAATTTTGAAATTTCACCTCCACTATGCTTTTATTTTTGTGAAATACCTAATGGGTTAACAAACTTCCTAAATACTTTTAAATACTTTAAAGGGTATAGTTTCTTAGATGGAGTTATTTATGGTGAGAGTATCTAACATACAGGCCCCTCAAAGCCAGGTCATAACTGGACTGGTCCTTAAAAAAAAAATCTATGTTGCAAATTGTCTTGAAAATGTGAAAAATTACTACTAAATTTCTAAGCCCCTTAATGTCCTAAAAAAGATATTTAAAAAATAATGCCAACCTACAGTAGACATATGGTAGATGCTAGTTATAAACTATTTTAGTGCAATAACTATCTGTCTTACACGCAGAAATTTTTGAAGTCTGAAAAGGCACATTTTTCAAAATCTTCACGATATTTTGATATTTTTCACAAATAAACAAGGATTGTATGGACCAAAATTTCTTACTAACTTAAAGCACAGTGCGCAACGAGAAAACAATCTCTGAATCACATGGATAAGTAAAAGTGTCAAAAAGTTATTCTCACATAAATTGTCGCATGTCAGATTTAAAAAATGGGGCTCTGTTGGGAAGGCACAGGGAAAGGGGGTTTAATGGAGGGAAAGCCCAACCAAGTGCCCACTCAAAACCAAATTTTGAAAACCATTTATATCATGTATCTGTGTATAGCCCGGCAAAAAGGGTTAAAAGACCATACCTACCTGGCTGATGCAAAACACCTCCAAAAGTCCCCAAAAAAATCGTTGACAGCCATAATTTCTGCACATAGTGAATCAACTTTCATCACAGAACAGCACTGAAGACTACTAGTCTCTCGTCCAGCATAGATGCTCACTGCCCCATGTAAGACGATCATGCCTGTACCTAGTGGTGTGGTCGGGGTCCCTTTTTCCCGGGTCATCTACATGAAGACCAGCTGATGTAAATGGTTATGAATGGTCTAAT
>JAODAL010005270.1:40000-145864 GCA_025379985.1 Phyllomedusa bahiana
CCAATCAATTTACTTTGCTCTGGCGCTATCTGATTTATTCTTGGGTCTTTGGTCTACTTCCTTTTCCTTGCAGGCGGATCATCAACGTTGGAGACAATCAGTGGCTGCAATGGTCACTAGCCATTGCACAATGTGACTGTTTGGAAGTGAACAGCTCCAGGTGATGATGTCCGGGGAGCAGGAAGAAAAGAGAAGAACTGGAGAACAGACCACCAGCAGCAGCAGCTCTGGAAGTGGGGTGAGTGGTATGTGTGTGTGGGGTGATGACTATGTGGTGTTTTATTTTTTTACAGCAGCACTATTTCAAACATATAAAAAAAAAAAGACCCTATAATTGCCATTTCATACAGTTATTGTCCTAAAACTTCTTACGTAATCAATTTTGATCTACTGAATAACACTTTTAATTGTATAAACATCAATACTGAATGAAAGTTACAAACAGATAGAACGTCTAGGACAGCTTAATGACATCTGCTCTGTAATTGTTGTCATATCATTAGCATGCTGACATGGTTAGGAAATTCCAAGATTTATACAAACTTGCTCTTTGACATACCAAAACCACATGACACCAGACCTCCACTTCATAGAGTTTCATGAATCAGGATAAAGTTATGCAGCAATTCTTCTAGAAAAAACGTCATATTTATTGCTTCATTTAGAATATTGTTGATACACAGGAAGACCCTTAAGCATTTCAAGCCTCACATGCTAGTACTCATATTTAATTCATACCCAGGGAAACAGGTATTGAGTTTTAATATCCAAAAGGCTGCCCTATTGGGAATTTAAAGGTGGGTTCTGGGAGTTTCAAAAGCTCATTTGTCCGACGGGGTATGGAAAAAATAGGAGAAAAGAGCAAGAAGGCTTTGGCTATATATTATGCCGGCGGCGTTGTTTCTAATGGATCCAAGATGGAGGACACCTGATTAAGTACTAATACCTCCTTTCCACAATCATTGTTTAAGACAGGGTTACCCATATCTGACCTGGCAACTTAGGTGATATCCCTCGTGATGCTTTAATACACTCCAGTTTGATAATTATTTTTAGCCCAATGTTATCTCTTTGGTGTAGTATCCTTTAGTATATCCCCTGATTAACCATGTATTCATGGGGAAACGCTTTGGGATTCATAGAGCGATAAAAGCCCGATAGGGTGAGCCGACTAGGGTGGAGGCGCCCTTTTCAGGGCAATATCCCCGCTGTTTAGGCAAAGCTGTATAAGTTTAATGTGTGCAGTTACCCGATGTATAGACTTTTTTGGACCAAAACAGCAGATTTATGCAGGGATGAGAAATAGTGTTTAGCGATTATTATCGACAAAGTTGAAATCGGCAACAGTTTTTTATGGTGTCAGATTTTTTAGACATGCTATAATTTAGGTTAAAATCTGTGCATCATACATTAAGATCGCGCCATTATCGGCGCTTCCTGTCAATTTTGGCGGCAAGCCAAATCACTTACAGAATAGAGCAAGGTGAGATGTGTGTGCGAGTCATTACTGGGATGTGTATGGTTGCGATGAGCTGGAATAAATCACATGACCGATCGTTTACATAGGACAAAGCTTTCCTGATCAGCCTCAGTGTCTCTCAGCGACCTCATAGCAGAAGGAAACCGTGTGCTCTGCTTGTATGTCCAAACAGCTCAGCGAAATATTCTATTTCTTCACAGAGAAACCCTACTGATTAGCTGTGTCCTTACAATTTATTAGATAAGATATTGGAAGTTTTATATATTAGGTTAGGAGAACTTTAAAGGAGCATCTACCACTGTAAAGGTCACACGGGGGGGGGGGGGGAAAGAAGAAGGCCCGGGAGGGGGGCCTCCGCGGGCTAGGGCGAAACACGAGAGACAAGCTCTATATAAATAATACTGATAAAGTTCACCAAGAACTTAGTGTATGAGACAATGCACCTCGCAATGCTTTATTAATAACAAGTTTTCCTATTGAATATTCCTGTATATTGGGCAAGGCCAGAACTTATAAGTATACACATCTTTTCTAGTAACCTGCAAGGTCTCTTTGTTAGTGCAAAAAAACAACTCGTCCCACTTTTATTATTCAGTAAAACATTTCAATATAGGTGTTCATTTATCAATTTAAGAAGATAGAGTTAGCTCCATTCCATCCAAAAAACCATTCGATGATATATCCACCTATGCACATTAAATTGTTGAAACCAGCAATTTTATAGGTCAAACCACAGGGAATTGAAAGGAGGTTCCTAAAAATTAAATATCTTGTATTATAAATACGAAACATAACAGATATACTTGTTTTTTGTGTTGACTTTTTGGCCAGGCGCACTACAAACTAGCTTTGGTTCATAGAGGCAAAAGCCATTGGCACATAAATCTTAATCCAGCAATTTTAAATATAGTCAAACCACAGGTGAATTGAAGGTGCCAAAACCAAAAATACTTGTATTATAGAATACATAACAGATACATGTTTTTTGACTTTGAAGACCCGCACTAACAAACTACCTACCAACAAGCTTTGTTCATATGAGGCAAGCATGCACTTAAATATCTGAATACATCAGATTGTTTATATACAGGACCACACAGGTGAATTGAAAAGGTGGCCAAAAATATCCTTTGTATAAATATACGAAATACATAACAGATACGTGATGTTTGACTTTTGGGAGCACTATACAAGCTTTTTCATTGAGGCAAAGCTTGCACTTAAATTTGAAATACCCACCAGAAAGAGCAAATTTATAGTCAACCGCACAAGGTGAATTGATAGGTGCCAAAAAATACCCTTTGTATTATCACGAATACATTTCAGAAACGTGTTTTTTTTGACTTTGTTGGTGGGCGCAGTAGAAAGGCCAGCTTATGATTGATAGATTCTACTTTGTGCGAGTTAAATTTGATCCACCAGCAATTTAGTATCAACAAAGGTTGAATTGATATTAGGTGCCGAAAAATACCTTTTTAATTATACGAATTTCTAATACAATTCAGGATACGTGTGTTTTTTTTTTTTTCTTTTTTCACTTTGTGGGTTTGGATTTGGTTGGCGCAGCGGCCAGCTTTGGTTGATAGATCTACTTTTGTTGTCTAACTTTTGGGCGCAGTTAAAAAAATTTGAATACAGCAATTTGAAAGTACGCAATGTGAATTGATAGGGGGGTGCCCAAAAATAAACCTTTATTAACACGAATTACAATTCATCAGACACTTGTTTTTTTTGTTTTTTTTTTTTTTTTTTTTTCACTTTGGGTTTTTTTTTGTGTTTTTTTAATTTTTTTTTTTTTTTTTTTTTTCACCTCTTTTTTCTTCACTTGGCGCAGGCCAGCTTTGTTGATATATCCTACTTTGCAGTTATATTTGAAATCCATCAACTTTGTTTTGATTGAGGGATTTGAAAGAATAGCTGTGATTTATGGACGCGTCTTTTAATAAGAGACCTTTTTCCCCCCTATTTTCCAAAACACTTCCATACCTCATACCTCTCAAATGTTTAATATTTTTCTTAAATGAGGGAGGGACGAGATGGTTGGAGAGAAATTTCAGGTGGTAAGAGCCGATGCAAAAGAGGAGGAGGTGGTAAAGAGGGGGGTAGGACCACAATGGAGGTAGAGGAACGAGAGAAGGGTGCCTCTCCTTCCAGTGCTTGCTGGGCGCAAACAACAACGCAAATGCCAGCGGAATCGGACAGTTTCAGCGTCATGTTTCAGGACCCTAGCACCCCCCGACAGCCTGTCAATAAATATCCGATATCAGCCTGGGTCAGGAGAAAAGGAGAAATGAGAGAGAAGGGAGGATAATTGCCCTGGTGAATCTCATTAAACGAACAGGCGTCGTCAAATCTGGTCCATCATTGGTTAATTAATGCACCCCTGCATCCTCCTATCCCAGAGCAGTCCTTACCTCCCTGCGTGTTTTCCTCCCAGTCACGGCCATCCAAATTGTCGCCAATCAGCATCAACCCCGCATAAATCCGTGTGCCAACAAAGAAGCTTCATGAAGCAGATCAGCATAGAGCAAAGTGCCCAAATGTCAACCCTCGTTGACCGTACCGTAGTACCCGACCACTATGGATAAGTATTATAATAATCCATTAGGTCCTTGAAGACCTTCTTTGATGAAAAAAAATAATGCGGTTTGTGGGGTCAGAGGCATTTTAAAATTGATCAAGAGGCCAAAGATAATTATTTTCTTTGCCTCTCTTCTCTCTGCTTGCTCTGGGAACTGCTCTGGTGACGTCCCAGTTACCTACTGATGGCCATCAGAGAGGAGAAGGAAGCCGGGTACAAAAAAAAGAAACTCGCAAAAATCATAATCCCGGGACTCCGGGGGGCCGGGAAGGGGGGGGGGGGTCGGCAACCAGCCTTGTGCAGTCCCACTTTTCCTGTTTGCTTGTAGAGCTCCTCCCACCCCCAGCTCCCTGGAATCAGCTCCTGGATGCAGAATGTCAGGAGAACGAAAGTCCACCCTGTGTTTGATCTATGAATGATTGACGACATATGCGTATCAGCCAACGGGGACTTTTTTAGCAGCATTTTTTGCCTTGCTGAGCGCTTATCAATCACATCGGACTAGGAGAAGAACGATGGGTAAAGTGTAATACTAGGATTCCCCCCGCTCCTCAAAAAGGGGATACCATGGTGGGCGGTCCGCAGAAAGTCCGCTGAAGATTCCGTCCCTATTTCTCCCTTTTCCGCCAGCCACAACGGTCCATGAGAAAGCGCAAACCTCCCAAGAACAACACACCCCGCACCGTCCTCGCTTATTATCGCAATTATGCCATAATTTATTATTCGCCCCGTCAAAAAAGTGTCCAGGCAGGACCCTCCTCAAAGTCCCTGTTCCTTCTTTGACATTATGACCCAAGTCTCTCAATTCTCCGATCAAAAAACCCACTCGATGTCATATGCCCCCCTGTTATGCCGCCCTATGTATAGTCCGTAAACGCATAGAGTAGTAAGGCAAAAACCTTAGGTTTGTTAACCAACCACCAACAATGTCGTAGGGGCACACATGATGCAGCGAGTGAATGGCATGAGTTGTAAATGGAGGGCAAAAACACATGGCCAGAAAAAGAGGCCAGGAACCGACGCCGGGCAGGGCCTCCAACCACACACCACTGTCACAGCATACTAACCACTTATAACCAACTTTTACTGTCACAACAATCCCCTCGAGGTGCTCCTCCGCCTCGCTCCTCCTTCCCCGCCCCGTGACCATACCCAAGGACATAGGGGGAAGCGTTAAGAATCCGGCCCAAGCTTATCCTCATGGCTTAGCTCAGCTGGATCTGGCCATGCTCCTCTCACTCTCATAGTCATGATCAGGGATCAGAGCCCTCCACGCCTCGCGCCTTCAAAGAGATTACATCCTCCACCATTCAGCAAGCTTTTCCATTCCAAATCACATCAGCACACCTTCCACAAAACCTGTTCGCCCCCACGCCCGACCTCGCCCTCGTAACCCGACCCCAGCACCAGACCCCCGAAAACACCCTAAACCTAAAGAACCCCCATCACCATCCTCAACCAAATAAAACCACCATCCTACCTGTCCTAACTACCCTCCTATCCTACGCATACAACCTACCTACCTACCTAATTCCTATACCCAAAACCAATAAAACCCCATCTCCATTCCCGCCAGTTTTTGGAACCTGTACCTGCAGCTCACGCCATACAGCAATGATGAATAGATCAGCGCCAATCTAAAAATAAAGTCATAAATGGTAAGCAGCCCAAGTCCTTTTCTGTCTTTTTTCCAGGTTTGGAGGACAGAAGAAACACTTTAACCCCAAACCATTTCATCACCCAAAAGGCCAAAGAGCCTGAATGTCGGCATTAGTTGCCAGGCTTTTGGGGCCTTGGAAATGTTGCCTTTTTCCGTTGCCTTTTGCCTTTTTCTCTTTTTTTTCCTCACTTTTTTTTCTATTTTTTTTCTTCTTTCCGTCTGGTGGGAGCACTAGATGGTTTCCCCGACCCCGCCACGTCATTGACCGCATGCGTGGGCCCTTATTAAGTGTGCCCTACCTCCTCGCCTTTCCCCCTACAATGGGCCCTTGTCCTGTCTGGGGTCCCCCCCAATACCCAGATGACGGCCGAGTCAGCATTTTCTATTTCTTTGCCAGAAAATAAGGCCGTCCCTGTCCCTTGACTGAAAATGCCGTCCACCACTCCCACTTCCTGCCCCTCCTCTCGCCTCCTCTCCTTTCCCTCTTTTGCCCTGGTCCAGCCACGTGTCCTTCTAAAATTTCAAGCGCACGTTGTCTTGCATCCGCCTTGCATCTGTGGCGAAAATAAGTCCATCAGGACCTGCCCTACCGACACCATAGTACAGTAAAGAGCGACGGGCAAAGTTAAGAGGGCCTCGCCGCTATATAAAATTTCTCTGTGGCCAGTTCACTCACCTGTGTTTTGGGGAGCTGGGTTTAAGGACCCTCTGTTCCTCTTCTGCTCTGGGGTGACATGTGGCCATCTCCTCAGTCTCCGGTCACCCAGGCTCGTCGGCAACTGACACAGCTCTTTCAAAAAAAACCCCGCAGGGATGAAGCAGGGTTCTTTCCCCCAACGTAATCCTCTAGGTGGCATCACGTGCCCAGAGAAAACCAGGGGGAAGCAGGTTAGATGCCCGAGATTGAAATTAATCTGACTTGTCCCTTGGAAGACCGTCCTCACTTCGAGTGGTACACAGGTCAGGAGCTTGTGTACGGCTATCTCGCTCCTTACGCCAGTAGAAAGGAAAGAGTCGAGAACACCGTCGAGAGCGGCTGGCCTTTTGGTGCCAAGAACCATGTGTGCCATGCAATGTGTTGGTGCGATAACGGGCGAAATCTGCTGTCGCGCCTTAAGATCGGAATGCTGGTAAGCACATCCCTTGCCTGGCACATGTCATGAACCTTGTTCCGTACCATAAATTTCTATAGAGCTAACCCGTTCTGGACTGCCTGCTGAGGAAGGCTCGAAGTCTAAGTTCGCACTTCCGTGCTGTTTCGCCGACACCTGCAATCCGTCCCGGCCTGGCTCGTTTGCAGCGTCAGCTCGGCCTCCCCTTCAACCGTCTCATTGTTGACGTGGCAACAACACGCAGGAAATGTGCCAACCCCCTGCCACAATGCACCATCGATTGTGGGCAGCAATGCGCAATGGCCATTACAGCGTACGAAGTACACATGGCCTTACAAGCGCGTGCGTACCCCGGGGTGTTTGGAGGACCAACCGAGAGTGAGCGAGGTGAAAATAGCTCTGCACCATCCTTGCCCACTTTTGAAGCAGCCACCAAAATGAGTCAGTGCGGACAATGCCCATGTCAGCATGGAGCATTGTGATGATCTTAGTTCTGGAAATCGATCGTTGGACACTCGAAACAACAGGACCCCCCCCGCCAGCGATGGAGGAGAGACGGACACATATGCGGACAACGGAGAAGCCTTTCTCGCCGTCAAATCCACAAGGCCCGACAGTTTTTTTTCACTATTTCATCGGTCTTTATTAGGCAGAGGTTCAGGTGTTCCAGTAATCTAGTTTGCCGGAGGGGCGGCATCAGCTCTCAGGTGCATCATCGTCAGCAGAGTCCGGGCTGAGATGAAGGCGTGCCGAGGCAGCGGAGGAGAGGAGGGGAGGAGGATGTAATCCTAGACACCGACGTATACTGATGACCCTGCCTGAAAGAGGTTGGCGTTAATTTGAGGCGGAGGATAAAGGAAGATGAGGAAGATCAGTTTGTCTAGTGCGCCGCCCCCTCTATACCCAGAGGCTTGGGAAATCAGAGGGCACCATCTCTCACATGAGAGTGCTGGATGCTCCATTTCCCCTCCACATGATCCTCGCATTTAAGGCCAGGTCAAAATGAACACCAGTTACTGGGTGGCCACACTCCTGGATCCCCCGGTACAATAACAAAACTCAAGCCACTGTCTTTCCTTCCGGACCCACCTCAAAATAGAGAGTAAAATGCAGGAAATGGAGACCTTGCTGATGGTGATTAATACTGGAAGACATCTGTTGCGTCTGCTTCAACTTCCTGAAATGTCATCGGTGGAACAACATCAGCGACTGTGACACAGTAGAGGTGCCGAAGTAGCCACCCGTAGAGGCCGCAGCAGCAAAGCAGGCAAGTTGGCAGAAGCCTATGGTGACCTCTGCAATCTTTATTTACCTACCTCACCAACTGCATGCAATTGCAGGGCCACACATCCAACACACAGAGACCAGGCTTTAGAATCATGGTGCACACGACTATCTGCGGCTCAGACACCGATGTTTTTGTATGGGTTTCCGTACGCGCAATAAGACGTCTGGTTATCCAAAATGGAACGAATGGTGCCCGAGCTGGCTCGTCACGCGTCACTGCCATAGAAGGTGTTATTGTCCTGGTGCCTGCCGTCCTGCCCAGCAGCAGCGTCATAATCTGAGCTGGCATGAGACCTCAGCACAGCTGGGAGGATTCATTACAGACAACGCAAATCCGCTTATTTCCTTCCCACAATAATGTGGATCGTTTGACTTTCATCAAAGATGGATCAGCATGGCATGGATCTCTGATGATGTTGTGGCTTCCAATTGACGCGGTCACCGATTAAGTTGCCGGGTCTACTTCACATTCCTCTTCAAAACAGAAGTGCCTTCTTGAAAACTATTTTTTAAAATGATAATTTTTACTGCAATTTTTATCTCTTTTCCCAACAAGTTCATTTTGCTGGTTTTTGGCAGAGTGAGGAGACTTGTAAAAAGACACAAGGATTTTCATGACAACACCGTATTCCATTTAACTCACTTATCTTTAGAAGTGTTTCGCATTGTCAATGTGTTTTTGGAGGGTCCGATGTTGCAAGTGAGATACAAGTCTATAATTATGGTCCTTTTGGAGCAGAAATGTGAGGCTTTTTTAAGTGGCATTTCCCCATCTCAAAATTTTTAATATGTGGCCTAGAAGATTCATATTTATAATTTTTTTTGTGTCCTGTAGCTTGTGAGATACAGCAATAATCATGGTCCTTTATTGAACAGAAATTTGCTTTTAAGTGCATTTCTCCCTCAACTAAGTTTTTAATAGTGGCTGGAGAAGAATCATTATTTTATATTTTTTTTGTTTGGTCATGTACCTGTGAGACCCAGCAATAAACATGGTCCACCTTTGTAAGCATGAAATGTGGCTTCTAAGTGGCATTTTCTTCTCTCCTCAACAACATTTTTAACAGTGGCGAGAAAGTCATTTTTATAATTTTTTTTGGGTCATGGCTCTTTGAAATGCTATCAATACAACAGTTCCTATTAAAAAAAATGTTTTTTCTAACAGACATTTGTTCTTCACAAAATTTCCAAAGTGGCTCAAGATGGTCAAGCATTTGAAATTTTTGGGGGCATTTTGCTTTGAAATATGTCAGCTATACATGAAGGTCCTATTATAAAAAAAATGTTGTTTCTAATAGACATTTGTTCTTGCAAATCACAATTGTCCAAGATTGGGCTAAGGGTGATGGTGCTGTCAGAAACAAGAATAGTAGGACACTGTTAATATGGCCACAAATAATTGCAAAATGACTTGTTTTTTGCAAGATCTTTAACATAGCTATCAATCCCTGTTTGGAGAGACAACCCATTTAATAACATTAAGAAAAAAGAAATATAAGATATGGTGGGATTCCATCCTATTTATTAAAAATTGTTTTCTGGATTGAAACTACTAAAAAACTTGCATTTACAAAATAGCTGGTAAAAAAATTCTCATAATGTACAAAGGAGGTACAGAAAACTTGACCAGATGTAAGGTTATTCAGTGGACATGGAGTATGGAGCACGACAGGAGAACATAAGTAACAGAGAACAAATTTCCTCCAGCAAACGGATTGAAGTAAAATAAGAAAAAGAATGCCAATGAAAAGTGCACCAGGGTGGAAAGAGCGTGAACCACCAGTATTTCCAAGTGAGCACAATTGGTCCGCACACATACGGAGGGGCAAAGAAGCGCTACCCCAGACAGGGACCAGTATATGTCCAGTGAAACTAAGAATGGTTGTTGAAAGACTTCCTTGTTTTCCCGGGCACTTATTTTAAGTGTGGGTCGTCATGCATGTTTTTGGGGGCGGCACATGCTGAGTGGCCCTGGACAATATATTCAATGGTACCAGTGAAACTAAAATGGGTGGTTGAAAGACTCCTATTTTCCCAGCACTTTTGAATCTGTGGGTCAAAACAGTGTTTAGTCATTCTGTGGTCTGCGTACAGGACAGATATAGTCAATGTCCAGTGAAAACTAAAATGGTGGTTGAAAGACTCCTTTATCTCCTGCACTTAAATTCTGGACATTCATGTTTTGGGGCTCAGTACTGCGTTTCCAGAACAGGAGAATATTCAATGTCCCATTCAAGTAAGAAGATGAGTTCAAATCATACTGCGGTTCTGGCACTTTTAATTTGTGTGGGTGTTGCTGGTTTAAGGGTCATTGCTGTGTACAAACAGGATAGTGGATTGTTTTGTGTGTTTTTTTTATTCTGTGGCTTTTAATAACCTAAATGTGTTCTCCTAGATGTAGGCACGTATCCAGTTTGACTGTTGTGGATTGTTAAAATTCCTAGCTTCTCCAGCCCAGTTTGTGTGTGTAAGAATGAAGGTGTTGTTGCTCCCCATAGACTTTAATGGTCATCGCTCACTAATCGACTGCTTCAACTACATCTATTGTCGATGATGGTCGACTACGACCATCGACCGATTCGATGGCCAAAGCGCAATCGCTCAACACTACTTGAGATAGCAGGAACTCTTAATGAGTACAATTACAAGAGGGGACAGTACCGTACATAACCCTGAATACATTCACATCTTACATGTCCAGTATATTGGTGGCCTGTATAAATGTCCTGTTATATTGGTATACTGTTGATTGGCGCCCACCTAGCCCTTAAGTTTTAACTGCCTCTTGCCAGCTCTTTTTTTGTTTACTGCTACTTATATACACTTTGTATGTGTTATTTTCTCTGGATTGCTAAGGATATATTTCTACATACGGTCGAGGTCTTTTTTAAACTGATTTAATTAAAAGTTACATTTTAACTCATTTTTGTTTAGGGAAATAGGTCTCTAATAGTGGTTAAACAATATCTGATATTTTGAGTGATAAGTCATTTCTACATTTGCAACAACATCCATATCAAACATATTGTAATTTTCATATTTTGATGAACTGAAATTAACATGTCTTAGTTAACTGGCATAGTACTGATACAATTGCTTTTGTTGTCTGTTCCTTTTATTCCTTTGCCAGTTGTACTCTGCATGATTTGTAATCTTTGAAATTTTTATATGACTTCTTGGTTTAAACAAATGTGTCTTCTAACCCCTTATGGACAATGTATGTATGGGTACGTCCTATTATTGGTAAGGAGCTATGAAATGGGCCCGCTCCATGGCTCCATGGCTGGTGGCTGCCAGTGGTAATTACAGCTGAGACCCGCTGCTAACAGCAGAGATTGGAGCCAACTCCTCTAAAAGAGTGGGGAACGGTGCTGTGTACCGCTTATCCCTCTGATCGACCACCCCCAACAAGATTGTGGGGTGTTGAGTGGTTACCGTGGCACCTGGAGCCTAATGAATGCTTCTACAGTGCCATGTTAATGTTTCTATTACTTCTTGCCCCAGGCAGAAAGTAATAGATGCTCCACCTAGAACAACCTTCTGAATGATTTATATAATGCAAAAGGGTGTACAAGCGATCAAGAACCTTATTGATAAAATACACTATGGGGACTAAATGTACAAATAGAAAAAAAAAAGTTATAATAAAAATATTAAAAGTACAAATCACCCCCCTAATAAAAAGTCACACATAGGGAGACATGTATGAAGGAAGGCACTTCGAAGTGAATTGTCAAGTCTTGTTTTCAGTGTATAATACGTCTGATTGTATGAAAGTGGTTTTTGTGTGATTATAAATGAGGTCTAAAGTTTGAGGCGCCTCACCTATGTGTTAGGCGCATTACAAAACTTAGGCACATTAGTAATGCACCTAACATGTATAAAGGTTATAGATAGGCTGGAAATAAAAGAAAAGTCTTTAGAATAGCATGTCAGTGAATAGAAACAATGCTACAGATCTTGCTTGGTGAACCACAGGTCCCAGCAAGATCTGTGTTGTGCTGGCTCTTACTTTATGTAGAATAAAGGGTGAGAGCAGCAAAATTAAATTTAATGTAGTAAAAATGAAAAATTAAAAAATCTGAACATCATCAGTGGGTTGTTTAATGTAAAATTAGTTTTAGATTCTACTAAATTTAAATACATTTTATAGGAGATATTTTTTATATTTTGGGGATATTATATATTTTTATATTAATTTTATATGATAAAATTTTTTATTAAATTTAAATAATTACATTTTATATAGTTTGATAATAATCAGAAATCACTTTTTATTATTGCACTGGTATAAGCTGAGAAATAGTGGACATTTTTTTCCCTAACAGCAAATCTAGCTCCAGTTCGACTCCTCAGGCTCAGGCATACCACATTAAAATAGGTCTGTCCAAGCAGTAATGCGCCTAGTTTTGCCGAACCACATTCATATATGTGTCTAATATTATAAGTGTGGTGCAACACGCCTCAATAAGGCCCCCATAACGCCCCCTCATGTTAGGCGCATTAGAAAGTGTTAGGTTTTACGAACACTGCGCCTAACGAATATGTTAGGCGCAGTAGACATTGTAGACTGCTCACCTAGGCGCATTTTACGCCAGAAAAGGTTGAAAAAACCCAATCATACATGTCTCCCATAGTGGTTATTGCCTTGTCCATAAAAGTCTAAACTATTAACTCCTTAATGACACTGGACGTAAACTTACATCCCAGTGCCAGTAAGGGTCTAGGACGTGATCCGGCTACATAGCCGGTGGCTGTCAACTGCTAATTGTAGGTAACACCCGTCCGTTACAGCGCGGGATGCATCCATTGCCATCCCGCACTGTTTAACTCCTTATACGCCACAACAAACATGGCCGCAGCATCTAAAAGAATGAGAAGAATGAGCCTTGTGAAGGTTTCCTTCGCTGCCATGTCTTTTGTTTCACTACTTCCTGCCCCGGGCAAGAAGCAGTGAAACTGCCATATCGGTACACCCTACTGCATTGTCTATACAATGCATTACAAATCCACAGCACTCAATAATGCTTCAAATGGTGTATTTATTGTGAGAAAATTGTTTACATGTGTATATATAATAACAGTGTTTGTCAGGAATTGGTAAAGTGTATATGGTACAGTACATTCCATACAAAATAAGATGGTACATGTGGTAATGTGATCTTTTCCTTGACATTTCAGTCAGAAGTAAACCTTATTCATAAGGGATCACAATGTTTGGTAGGAAGAGAGATAATGATATAGAGTAGGATATGGAAAGTACCAATAGTAGTGGATACATGTTCCGTGTAGGATGAGGTAAGGAGATATGGCTATATATGTATGCAAGCGCAGGTTTGTGGGAAAAAGGAATACTGCAGGATGCAGAGGAGGTAGAGCCGGTCTGATGAGACCAAGATAAACTTGGTTCAGTTAGTGTCAAGCATGTATGACAGCAACCAGATGAGGAGTACAAAGACAAGTGTGTCTTTCCTACAGTCAAGCGTGGTGGTGGGAGTGTCATAGTTTGAGACTGCATGAGTGCTGCCGACTGTGGGGAGCTACAGTTCATTAAGTGAGGCATGAATGCTAAAATTTACTGTGACATATTGAAGCAGAGCATGATCCCCTCCCTTCAGAAACAGGGCCACAGGGCAGTATTCCAACATGATAACAACCCTAAACACACTTCCAAGATGACCACTGCCCGATTGAACATCTGTGGGGCATCCTCAAACTGAAGGTGGAGAAGCGCCACCAGCTCCATGATGTCATTGTGGATAAGTGGCAGAGGATTACAGTGGCTGCAACCTGTGAAGCTAATGTGACCTCCATATCCAAAAGAGTTAAGGCTTTGCTGGAAAATAATGATGGCCACACAAAAACTTCACACTTTGGTCACAATTTATCCATTAGGGGTGTACTCACTTTTGTTGCCAGCGGTTTAGACATTGACACGCTACACCACAGACAGCCATCACGCCAAGTAGGGAACCTGTTGTTAAAAAATAGTTATCCACAGCTGTTGTCTGGGGGCAGGGAGGCCGAAGCTGAAGTTCTGCACCAGGGCCCACAAGTCTCTAGCTATGCCACTGGCAATGAAGCAGAGCAACCAGAACAGAGGCCTATATGCTTCATGGGAAATCTATCTTTAGCAACACGCCTGCAGACCAGGTGTCTCCCTCTCCAGGCACAAATAGCTGTCTCCCACAGCTCCCCGTCAGACACACTTCTGTCTTTTCTAAATACCTTCACAGACTTACTGCTAGTGAAATTTCCTTCTGTCACATGGATGGCCTGAAGACTGTCAGCGCATAATCATGCTGCCTTCTTTAGGGCTAAGCTGCACACCTATCTCATTCACTGTACTTTTTATCGTACCACGATCTCCACTTACTATTTTCACCTGGTATGTGGGACTTCAATACCTTCTGCTGTCCTTGGGGACCAGCATAGCCAGAGCTCTAGTGTTCCCGGCCATTCCACAAACAGTGACATCATGTACATCACTCACTGGCCTTGGCTGTTTCTGCTTGTATGTATAGCACATCACCACAAAGACCAGCAAGTGGTTGCCTTGTGAGCCATGTACTTTATTATTACTATTATCATTTATTTTGGAGCGCCCTTGATTCCAGGGCACTGTACATTTCAGGCGGGTACATAAATAACATTGGTTAAACAATTACAAAGTGACAATAAGTGACTAACAACTGGTACAGAGGGAAAGAGGTCCCTGCCCGCGAGGGCTTACAATCTACAAGGAAGGGGTGAAGAGACAGAAGGTGAGAGGCAGACATGTTTGTGGGGCGGAGGAGTGCAACCCGGTTAATGTTGGTTATAGGCAATCCTGAAGAGGTAGGTTTTCAGGTTACGTTTGAAGTCGGTGAGAGAGGGGGAGAGTCTGAGGTGTTGGGGCAGTGAGTTCCAAAGTGTGGGGGAAGCACGAGAGAAGTCTTGGAGATGGTTATGTGAGGAGGTGATAAGAGGAGAGCAGAGGAGAAGGTCCTGTGAGGAGCGGAGGTTGCATGAGGGGAGGTATTTAGAGATTAAGGCAGAGATATATGAGGGGGAGAGGTTATGGAGAGCCTTGTAGGTCGAAGTTACTAGCTTGAACTGGATTCGCTGGGCAATGGGTAGGCAGTGAAGGGATAGGCAGAGGGGAGAGGCAGGGGAGTAGCGAGGAGAGAGGTGAATCAGACGGGCAGCAGAGTTAAGGATGGTTTGAAGGGGAGCGAGGGTGCTAGCTGGGAGGCCACAGAGGAGGATGTTGCAGTAGTCGAGGCGGGAGATGACGAGGGCGTGGACAAGCATTTATGTGCTTTCAGAGTTAAGAGATGAGCGGATTCTGGGAATATTGTTTAGGTGGAGGTGACAGGCAGAGGTGAGGGTTTGGATGTGCGGTTTGAAGGACAGATTGGAGTCAAAGATTATTCCAAGGCAGCGGACCTGTGGTGCTGGTGAGAGAGTGTAGCCATTAACAGTGAGATCGGGTGGAGAGATGGAGTGGGACGGTGGGAAGATAATGAATTCAGTTTTCTCCACGTTTAGTTTTAGGATACGGGAGGAGAAGAAGGAGGAAATGGAGGACAGACAGTCAGGGATCCGGGAGAGAAGAGAGGCAACATCTGGGCCAGAGATGTAGAGTTGGGTGTCATCAGCATACAGGTGGTATTGAAAGCTGTGTGAAGCTATGAGCTGACCAGACCAAGATTGTAGATAGAAAAGAGTAGTGGGCCCAGGACTGACCCCTGGGGGACACCAACAGAGAGAGGCCGGGGGGAGGAGGTGGAGCGAGAGTGAGAAACGCTGAACGTCCGATCAGTGAGGTAGGAGGATATCCAGGAAAGAGCCAAGTCCGTGATGCCGAGGGAGGAGAGGATGTGTAGGAGAAGTGAATGGACGACAGTGTCAAAGGCAGAGGAAAGGTCTAGGAGGAGAAGCACAAAGTAGTGACGTGAGGCTTTGGCAGTTGCTAGGTCGTTGGTGACTTTG
The DNA here is from genome assembly GCA_025379985.1 of Phyllomedusa bahiana. Taxonomy (NCBI): domain Eukaryota; kingdom Metazoa; phylum Chordata; class Amphibia; order Anura; family Hylidae; genus Phyllomedusa; species Phyllomedusa bahiana. The sequence continues at coordinate 56,095 of JAODAL010005270.1, forward strand.
GTTAGGGCGGTTTCAGTAGAGTGGTGGGGACGGAAGCCCGATTGGAGCGGGTCAAGGAGAGAGTTGGTGGAGAGATGGGAGGACAGTTGAAGATGGATGTGTTGCTCAAGGAGTTTAGAGGCGAATGGAAGCAGTGAGATGGGGCGATAGTTGGACAGTGAGGAGGGGTCGCATGTTTAAATGAGGAAGGGAAGTTGCCAGAGGTCACTCCTAGGTGACCAGTATGGTACACTAGAGCTCTAGTGGCACTGGGATGGAGATGGTTATAGAGGTGAGTACCATCTTTTGTATATTGCTTAATTTTACAACAGATCTGGTTTATGTCAGAATTTTTTAACCTGAGAAAAACTTAATTCTTTGATATTTTGGAATTTGTTTTACACATAAGTGTAACATAGTATATTCCCCTCAAACTGGTAGTTCTTCTGTTAAAAGTTTGCAAGTTATAGAACCTACATAGATTGAAAGATAAGAAGACTGAAACTGACCTGAGGCATGGGAGAAAACTTTTTATTTTACAAGAACAATGTAATTTGTGATAAAGATAGTTGTACTAAACACAAAGACAATTTACAGGAACCTAGCACATTCCTAAATGGCTCCTCTGTCAGACAAAACAAACAGACTCACATGACTTTGTTCTTTTCCTGCTTTGCTTAAACAAGCAAGTGTTGTACTATTTATCAATTAAAAATAGCATCAGATATTGGTAAGTCAACTTAAAGGGGTTGTCCATTATTTACTCAGAGATATCAAAACCTGAAGAATACAGAAGACCGTCAGAGAGTGAGGACAGTGCAGCGCTGAATCCCAGGTGAGAGGAGAGGTAAGTATAACTTTTTTTTTATTTTCAATGGGCAACAGTATCCAAAAAATAAAATAAATGGTAGTGGTGTTGGAGACACTTGTCACGGACGCCCTTGCGACCCTCGTCCCGGGTTGCAGGCGCATCCGTGCCCCACTGCTGAGCGGCGCCGCGTCCCGCATGTCGGGTCGCGGGTTCGCTTGTCCCCCTGCCGGTGCCCAGCATCACTTGCCCGGCCATGCTCCTGCTCCGGCTGCCTCTGTCCCTCGGCGTGCACGGTCCCGATCCCTAGGGCGCACGCCGGCAGTGTTAAATTTAAAGGGCCAGAGCACCGGTAATTGGCTATTGCCGGTCGCTGCCCCTATTTAAGCCTGCCTCTTTCTAGTCACCTCGCTGGATCTTTAGTGCACATAGCCTATAGAGAAAGCGTTCCTGTTGCCTTGTCCTGATTACCGTGTACCCTACCTTCTCGCCTACGTTTCCTGACCACGAACCTCTGCCGCCTGCTGTGACCTGCCTGCCTGTCCCTGACTACGAGCCTGCCTGACGTATCTGTACCTCGCCTACCCTTGGCCGCCACCGCAAGCAAGTTCCGCCAGTGGAAGCGACCTGGTAGACTCCCGCCACAGCAAGTCCATCCCGCTTTGTGGCGGGCTCTGGTGAAAACCGGGACCTGCTTAGATTCCGCTCCCTGGTGTGGGCTTCCACCATCGCTTGCGGTGGTCCAGCGGATCCACCTCCGCAGACCGTTACAACACTGTTCCTGTCAGCTATTTTGGTACAGGTTCCTCATTCTGCAGTGAAAGCCAGTTGTCTGGAAACCTTTCATCACATTTGTAGTAATTCAGAGTACAGTAAATTTGTATGCATAATTGCTCTTTATAGTGTTCTAGAAATTGCCCAGGTTGACTTCCAACATACACTTATTTGTGTCTTAGTGGCACACAAAGTTTGCAACCAGAGCATGACTAAATATTATTCTCTTCCCGGATCATCTTTGTAATTCTTAATTAATCCTCTCAAGATATGTAGCTGCAGGGAACCATCAATGCAGAGGTAACTAAGACATGTAAAGCATACGTTATAATTCACTCTCATTTACACTTATGTAAATGAATTTTATTACATCGGCATTATACACAATACTCTATAAATATAAGTATAACAGATCTACATAACAGTAAAGCACAAACAAATCCTTACAGAGGAAATGAAACTACTAAAGCTCACTACAGTACAGTACTATGGATAACTTAAAATGATGGCACTAGCATATAAAAATTTATCAACATTTCTGTGATGTTAAGCTACAGTGAAGGAAATAATTATTTGATCCCTTGCTGATTTTGTAAGTTTGCCCACTGACAAAGACATGAACAGTCTTTAAAGGAGTTGTCTCATTACGAGCTTTCAGCCTGTCAGTGTCCCTGGTAAGTTGAACTGAGGGGCGTGCTTCTTGGTCTGTCTGTTCTGCTCCCTCTCCCCCCTCCCATCAGCACACAGGCAGCTACGTAACTTCTATACAGGGGGGGGGGAGGGGGTTTGCTCTCAGAGTTCACCCTGTGTGTGCCTGCCTAGGTCTGTTACAGGAGAGGGCTGATCTATGAGTGTAGAGAGGAATATGAAGCTGTGTGCTAATAGAGCAGAGGGGATGCATGTGTTCCTATATCCCCTGCTTAGCTTACAAGTCTCCACATCTCCAGCAACAACAGGGCAGTGTTACTATACTCAGGAGGTGTCCCTAATACAGGAGAACATAAAGTATTCACATGCCCCCTGATCTGTATAGTATTAGTATAGTCACAGTTCCAAAGACATATCATGATTATAGTAACAGACAGGGTCACTGCTGTCACATCTATCTGTGTAGAGAGCAGGAGGAAGCAGGGACACACAGGGTTAATCCAGGCAGCTCGGACACAGACTCCAGAGTCCTCCCTCCCCCCACTCCAGAAGCATTCTGTGCGGGAGGGGCTCTCTGCTCCGACCTGTCTTCAAAGGTGATGAGTCATTCAGACCTGACAGCCAGTAAGATAAGGATCAACAGGTCGGCTACTATAGAGATTTGAGAAGCTGATGTAGTAATACTAACAGGGCTAGCTCAAAATCAGTAGAACATTTGTAATGAACATATATTGCAAAGCTGCTTGTTTTTTAAAGATCTTTAAATTAAAACCCAATCATTGTAGCGAGACAACCCCTTTAATTTTAAGTGCAGATCATCTCTAAATCATTATGATTTTGAGGTTGTCGCTTAGCAACTCGGAGCTTCAACTTCTTCCATAAGTTTTCTATGGGATTAAGGTCTGGAGACTGGCTAGGCCACTCCATGGCCTTAATGTGCTTCTTTTTGAGCCACTCCTTTGTTGCCTTGGCTGTATGTTTTGGGTCATTGTCTTGCTGGAAGACCCAGCCACGACCCATTTTTAATGTCCTGGCAGAGGGAAGAAGGTTGTCACTCAGGATTTTACAATACTTGGCTCCATCCATTTTCCCGTTGATGCAGTGAAGTAGTCCTGTGCTCTTAGCAGAGAAACACCCCCAAAACATAGGGCGACATGTATGATCGGGATTTGCGCCTTTTTTTCTGGTGAAAACGCTGCCTCACCGATCCGAATCCCCTGTCGGACGCAGGAATGCGATGTTAGGCGCAGCCTTCGCCACTTTCGGATGCACCTAAGATGAAGGGGCATGTAATGGGTGCGGTGTCGGCGTTCTGGGGCGGGACGTGGCATTTTCGAATACTTCAAGGCATGCATGATCGCGGCTCGGCAAAGTACGGCGCATTGCAGCGCTCGCCAGCTCCGACAGGCAGACCTAGTTGAAGTTTGTCTAAATGAGCCGGAGGAGGCGATGTGAAGCGAGAACGTAACATGAGAGGAAACATATAGAAGATCGCAAAAGAAATCCATCTCGGCTCTCAGTTCCGTGAGGCATGGAGTATAATTCCAAAAATCGTTTTTATTACGTGTTATAACATTATTAGAAAAAGAGCTCAAACCTTCTAAAAAAAAAAACATAAATAAAATCACTTTCCAAAAAAAGGCAGAAAAGAGCTGATTGGTTGAGCTACCGGGGGCTTGGCTATCCCGGCCAATCAGAGCGCCAGCTACTTTGTCCCATTGTAGTCTATGGACATATCGGGCACTGAAATCTCAGCGCTGTGAGGCATGGAGTATTAGTAAATAAAACGTTTTTATGAGGTGTAAAACATTCTCTGTAAAAGAGTTAAAACCTTCTATAAACATACAGAAATAAAATCCATAACAACGCGTTTGTCGCCGTCACCGGCGCTACATCAGGTATTGGGATATTAGAAATTGCCGGGAAATACAGTAATTCAAATTCTTCATGAGTCTTATAATTTTATTTCTGCCATGTACAGTTTTATTACAGATTGCATTAGAAAACCCATAAGAGCGTCGCTCGCTCTCCCATTGGCCCAAATAACCGCGCCTCTTTTAACTGAGCCAATCACAAACAGAGCTCGCTCTGCATTTCTTTTCCCCATAGAACTCTATGAGATAAGTAGCTCACCCGCTGATTGGCTAAGCTGGACGAGCCCCTCTTCCCTCCAACCAATCACAGTACTAGAATATTTCCCATAGAAAGTAATAACTTTTAGGGCGCTCTTCTATCGCACCCTTCTTGCTCCACTCAAAATAGACGCACTACATATGATTGGTGGATTCATATCTGCCGCCTGGTCTCAACCAATCAGCTCTTTTCTGCCTTTTTTTACTGTATTTTGAACTGTCCCGCCTTTGCATTTGATTGGTCAATACTTCTCCATAGGTTATAATGGGTCACTGTCGCTCCTATTCTGATTGGTTGGTTTCTGCCGACCAATGAGAAGAGCTTACAGAATTTGAATTACTGTATTTCCCGGCAATTTACAATATCGCAATTCCTGATGTAGCGCCGGTGACGGCGACAAATGCTTTGTTATGGATTTTATTTATGTATGTTTATAGAAGGTTTCAGCGCTTTTACAGAGAATATTTTACACCTAATAAAAACGATTTTTTAATCATACTCCATGCCGTATGGCGCTGAGAGCCGAGATTTCATTACCCCGATCTCTCCATTAACTACAATGGGACAAAGTAGCTCGCACTCTGATTGGCCAGGATAGCCAAGCCCCCGCTAGTTCAACCAATCAGCTCTTTTCTGTCCTTTTACTGTATTTTGAACTGTCCCGCCTTTTCATTTGATTGGTCAATACTTCTCCATAGGTTATAATGGGTCTCTGTCGCTCCTATTCTGATTGGCTGGTTTATGCCGACCAATGAGAAGAGCTTACAGAATTTGAATTACTGTATTTCCCGGCAATTTTCAATATCCAAATTCCTGATGTTGTGCCGTTCTTGATTTTTTTTGTTATTGATTTTATTTATGTATTTTTTTTAGAAGGTTTGAGCTCTTTTTCAGATAATGTTTTACACCTAATAAAAAAGTTTTTTTGATTCATACTCCATGCCTCACGGAGCTGGATTTATTTCTTGAGTGATCTTATATATTTTCCCTTTAATTTTAGATGATCCACTTTTTCACGACATTTATTCGCTTTTAGACAGCTTTGATTTTTCACTTTATTCATTCATTCATTTGAAAGATAACTCTTTTTGCTCTTCACTAACATGTTTAATGATTTCTCGCTGTTTTCCAGCCTGTCTCGAATCAGAATACATGTTAGGCGCAGTCCTTCTGCGCCTAAGTCCCACACTGCACCTCACACACTGGCGAGGCGCGGTGGACTTTACACCGCATGTATGAGCGCACCTCGGGCGCCGACATACATGAGGTGCAGCTTTCACGTTCGAGAGCTCGAAAACGTGCGCTCCGATGAGGCGAGCCTCATACATGTCGCCCATAATGTTTCCACCTCCATGTTTGACAATGGGGACGTAGGCACCATTTCTCTTCCTCCAAACGAGTTGAGTTAATGCCAGAAAGCTCAATTTTTGTGTAATCTGACCACAGCAACTTCTCCCATCACTCACAGAATCATCCAGGTGTTCATTGGAAAACTTCAGACAGGCCTGCACATGTGCTTTCTTGAGCAGGGGGACCTTGTTGGCACTGCAGGATTTTAACCATTATGGCGTAATGTGTTACCAATGGTTTTCTTGTGATTCCCAGCTGCCTTGAGATCATTAACAAGTTCCCCCTGTGTAGTTTTAGGCTGATCTCTCACCTTCTTCATGATCAAGGATACCCTACGAGGTGAGATTTTGCATGGTGCCCCAGATCGCTGTTGATTGACAGTCATTTTGTATTTCTTCCATTTTCTTACTATTGCATCAACAGTTGTCTCCTTCTCTTATGGTTTTGTAGCCCATTCCAGCTTTGTGCAGGTCTATGATGTTCATAAATTGTCTCAATCTAAAACTTAACTTTTATTATTAACCCTCATAACTACCTAATAAATTCATTAAAATAGACTGGCTGTGCTATGGTCTTGACATAGGTTCTATTTTTGGGATATTATTAGAGATGGGGGAATTGATTCTAACGAAGTGGAATTCGTTTAGAATTTCAGGAAAACTTCGGTTCTGAACGAAGTCGAAGTTTGGGGTACTTCGGGTGAACGAAGCGTGCTTTTCATTGATAAAATGGCTGCGAGCACATGGCGTTACATGGGGCAAAGAACTCTGGGAGGAAGACGGGCATAGCCTGCATGACATCTGCAGAGATGAAGCCAATCAGAGACCGGCGGGATTCTGTGACATCACCGCACTATATAAGTCCGGGCGCGACGCTGGGAGCTCACACTCCTCTCACTGTACTGATCAGGGAAGGTGCTGCTGCGGCTGATTGTGATAGCTCTTACTGAAGAACTGATTTTTATACAGCGATTTTTGGGGGGTGTCTCAGCTTGTCTCAGAGACTGCTTCTCTTAACGTTCTATTTCTGATTTTTTGGGGTATTGGATCTGAAGTCCAGTGTGCGTCCAATGCAGCTGCCTATACATTTTAATGCTATCTGCTCACAGCACATTGAATATCCAAGGGGGATCTAAGCCTGTTCCTGTTGTATTCATTTAAAGAAACAGCGTTTTTACAATACAAATACCACTTCATTTTTGGCTGCTCAATTCTTTTGCGCAATTTACATCCAGGGGTTAATTAAGCGTTGTTTTGCTGCTGTGGTGACTCAAAGAAACCGTCTTTTTCACCGCCAAAAAATACATTTTTCCTGTAGCATAATTCACAAGCGAAGGTTAATTACAATTTTTTCTCCTGTTGTGTAGCGTAAAAAACACGCCATTGTAACACGCTACAAAGCTAGTAGTTTGTGGTTGCTCAATTGTTTGGCGCAATTTACATCCAGGGGTTAATTAAGCGTTGTTTTGCTGCTGTGGTGACTCAAAAGAAACCGTCTTTTTCACCGCCAAAAAATACATTTTTCCTGTAGCATAATTCACAAGCGAAGGTTAATTACAATTTTTTCTCTTGTTGTGTAGCGTAAAAAACACGCCATTGTAACACGCTACAAAGCTAGTAGTTTGTGGTTGCTCAATTGTTTGGCGCAATTTACATCCAGGGGTTAATTAAGCGTTGTTTTGCTGCTGTGGTGCCTCAAAAGAAACCGTCTTTTTCACCGCCAAAAAATAAATTTTTCCTGTAGCATAATTCACAAGCGAAGGTTAATTACAATTTTTTCTCTTGTTGTGTAGCGTAAAAAACACGCCATTGTAACACGCTACAAAGCTAGTAGTTTGTGGTTGCTCAATTGTTTGGCGCAATTTACATCCAGGGTTAATTAAGCGTTGTTTTGCTGCTGTGGTGCCTCAAAAGAAACCGTCTTTTACACCGCCAAAAAATACATTTTTCCTGAAGCATAATTCACAAGCGATGGTTAATTACAATTTTTTCTCTGGTGGTGTGGCGTAAAAAACACGGCAATTGTAACACGCTACAAAGCTATAGTTTGTGGTTGCTCAATTGTTTGGCGCAATTTACATCCAGGGTTAATTAAGCGTTGTTTTTGCTGCTGTGTGACTCCAAGAAACAGTCTTTTTCCACCCCAAAAAATACATTTTTCCTGTAGCATAATTCACAAGCGAAGGTCAATTACACTGTTTTCTCTTGTTGTGTAGCGTAAAAAACACGGCATTGTAACACGCTACAAAGCTAGTAGTTTGTGGTTGCTCAATTGTCTGGCGCAATTTACATCCACGGGTTTATTAAGCGTTGTTTTGCTGCTGTGGTGCCTCAAAAGAAACCGTCTTTTTCACCGCCAAAAAATACATTTTTCCTGTAGCATAATTCACAAGCGAAAGTTAATTACAACTTTTTCTCTTGTTGTGTAGCATCAAAAATACGCCATTGTAACACGCTACAAAGCTAGTAGTTTGTGGTTGCTCAATTGTTTGGCGCAATTTACATCCAGGGGTTAATTAAGCGTTGTTTTGCTGCTGTAGTGCCTCAAAAGAAACCGTCTTTTTCACAGCCAAAAAGTACATCTTTCCTGTAGCATAATTCACAAGCGAAGGTTAATTACAATTTTTTCTCCTGTTGTGTAGCTTAAAAAACACGCCATTGTAACACGCTACAAAGCTAATAGTTTGTGGTTGCTCAATTGTTTGGCGCAATTTACATCCAGGGTTTAATTAAGCGTTGTTTTGCTGCTGTGGTGCCTCAAAAGAAACCGTCTTTTTCACCGCCAAAAAATTTTTTTTTTTCCTGTAGCATAATTCACAAGCGAAGGTTAATTACAATTTTTTCTCTTGTTGTGTAGCGTAAAAAACACGCCATTGTAACACCTACAAAGCTAGTAGTTTGTGGTTGCTCAATTGTTTGGCGCAATTTACATCCAGGGGTTAATTAAGTGTTGTTTTGCTGCTGTGTTGACTCCAAGAAACCGTCTTTTTCACCGCCAAAAAATACATTTTTCCTGTAGCATAATTCACAAGCGAAGGTTAATTACAATTTTTTCTCCCGTTGTGTAGCGTAAAAAACACGCCATTGTAACACGCTACAAAGCTGGTAGTTTGTGGTTGCTCAATTCCTTTGTAGTTGTACTCAGTAAAAGAAACTTTCTTTTTCACCGCCACAGAAGAAATTCTGTAGCATAATTCATATCCGAAGGTTAATTAAGCCTGTTTGTGCTTTTACATTCAGTAAAATACACAGAGTTTTTTGAACGGCACATACAAGTAAATTTTTCCTGCCATTTGTGAGCGCAGTTTATGTCCCAAGGTTACCCAAGCTTGTTACTGGTTCATTTGGAGTCAAATACAGGTGTGTATATTATCAGATACAGAAATCTTCATCAAACAGGTGTCTGTACATTTTTAGAACAAACAGTATGTCAGACAGAGAGGTGGCAGGCTCTTCACCTGCGAGTGGCAGTGCACAAACATTCCAGGAGCAGGCCCAGGTTGCAGCACAGCAAGGGACGTCGCAGCAGGGGTCACTCTGTGAGGCCACAACTGCCGCTGTCATTTAGCGGCCGTGTGCTGACTAGTAACCCAAGGGTTCTTGATTGGTTGACTAGGTCATCCACTTCCTCCCAGATGACATCTGACAACCCCACCAAGAGTCGGTGGGAACGTCAGACACAACCCTTAGTTGGCAAGGCCCGGGAGCGGGTCACGGCCCTCACCCTGTCCTCAACCCGCCTCTGTCCCATCCGGTTCCCTCAGCCAGAGATCTACTATTGTGTCGGGGCTCAGCGCCACTATATAGCGAGGATGAACAATTTGGGGAGGGCAGTCAGCAGCTACTTGGCAGCGAAGAAAGGGGCCAATACCCCCTGTTTTCTTGCAGTAGGGGCCAAGTATAGTTGTGGAGAGTGGCTGTGGAGGTCATGTTGTGAGGGGTCAGCCTCGGCATACCAAGACCGGTGATGAGGACAGCAGTGACGATGAAACACAAATAGAAAGATGATGTAGCCCGACCGCACTTGGGGGACGGTGAAGCAAGGGCTTCATCACATCAGGAGAAGAGGGCGTCAGCTTGCGCGTCAGGGAGCGGTGCAGCCACAAGTTTGGGTTGTTTTGGCCGTGAGTCAGCAGGGTAGCAGCAGTGTGAGATCGGGAGCCATGCGGCCATGGGGTAGAAGACTCGCGTCGCGGGTCCAAGAAAGTCGTGGCACAGGGGCTCAGCGAGGCAGCAGCGGCAGTAGTCACTCAGTGCGGAGCGTTGGTGTTAAAATCAGCTACTCGACGGTGAGGCAGTTCTTTGCTAAGTCACCGGAGAAGCCGAATATGGGTATATGTAGAATCTGTGGGCAGAAAGTGAAGCGTGGCCAGGGAGCTAACGTTGGCACCACGGCCCTGCGTCAACACATGCAGCGTCACCATCCGGTGGCCTGGGATAAACGTGGCTCAGATGTGGTGGTCCATCATGCCGCCGCCGCAGCAGCAGCAGCGGCCAGTGGCACGCATGCCATTGCAGCCAGTCAAGGCTCCACCACCTCTGCAGAAGGGATCTGTTTCTCTTTGCCATCCTCTCCCGGTCCAGATGCTCCTGCTCTTCGCTACTCATGGCGCCAGCAGTCGTTCAGAGAGGCGATTGCAAAGAGACAACAGTATGCGTCCAACCATCCTAAGGTGCAGCAGCTGACCGTGCTCCTGTCCAAGTTGTTGGTATTGCAGTCCCTCTCCCTTTCCAAATGGTGGACTCTGCACCATTCAGAGAACTAATGGCTTGTGCCGAGCCGAGATGGAGAGGTTCCAAGCCGTAATTTCTTTTCCAAAAAGGCAGTACCAGCACTTCATAAATATGTAGAACAGAAAGTGAGCCAGTCCTTGAGCTTATCGGTTTGTTCCAAGGTGTACGGCAGCTCAGATGTCTGGAGCTGTAACTACGGTCAGGGCCAGTACATGTCCTTTACGGCCCACTGGGTGAATGTGCTTCCTGCCCAGGCACACCAACAATTTGGACAGGAGACGCCGCTTTCTCCTCCACGTTGTCAAACTGCGGCTCCTGCGCCAATGTCCGACTCCTCCTCCTTCTCCACCACCACCACCATCTCAGCCTCCACAAGTACTGCTCCATCATACCACATGTGTAGGGCACAGCGGTGTCACGCAGTTATACACCTGGCTTGCCTCGGCGGAAGAAGTCACACAGGGGAGGAACTGCTCCGCGTCATGCAGCAAGAAATTGATGTGTGGCTTTCTCTGTGCCAACTGAAAATCGTAACCATGGTGACGGACAATGGGAGGAACATGGTGTCCGCGCTGAAACCGAGGAGGGATGGCCCCATGCGCCCTGAAATGGCGCACGTGTCAATCTGGTTTGAAAAGGTTCCTGAAGTCTTCCACAGATCTTCAGAACATTCTGAAAATGGCCAGGAAACTGTGCATTGCCTTTATCCATTCCAACAAAGCCAGGAACATCCTCCTCGAGTTGCAGCAGCAAACGGGCCCCCCCCCAACACACTCTGATATGCGATGTTTTCACCCGTTGGAAAATTCCAGCCTGCACATGTTGGACGACTGTTGAACAGAAAAGGCCATTTACGATTTTTTGATGATCCGGGGGACAGGAGTACTCCCCTGTGTAACTTTGATGTCAGCCAGTGCAGCTCATGCGTGACACCTGCCGTTTGTTTGAGGCCATTCGAGGAGGCGACGTTATTTTGTCAGTCGCCAGGACTACAGGAAAATAACGTCATTCCACTGCTTTTATGTCCTGGAACATATGCTGAAAAATCTGTCTGGGCAGGGGACTGGAGATGTGGCAACTACATCTCGCGGCCACATGAGTCCGGTGGGGACTGAAATGGAGGAGGAGGAGGAGGACATTGGAGCAGAAGCATTTTCTGGTGAAATGAGTGGATTTTCTACCCAGGTGACAAGAGAGGAGGAGCAGGAGCAGCTAGGAGGGAGATGGAGATGAGGAAGACAAGGCAGATGACCTGCAAGCACCGTGGCAGTATACAGTGGAGGAGGAGGCAGGGAGACCCTCGGAGTCACTTGTGCAGATGGCCCGCAGCATGCTGATTTGCCTGGCTAGTAACAGCAGAATAGTCAGCATCCGGCAGAGGGATGACTTTTGGCTCTCCACCCTTTTTGGACCCTTTTACCGGTCCAAAATGGACCCTTTTTTCCCCAGCTATTAGATAGAGACAAACCAAATGCTATGGGAAATCCCTAGTCTTTGGGCCTTGCCTAGGGGGCATCTCCCTCCTCTGACGGGTCTCCCGGGGGGGGTTCTTCGCGCCACGAATACTCCACGGCTGCTGGGGAAGGGGGGGGGTAGAGCAACCAGCTCCATCACAGCAACCAAGTCTGAGTCACTGATGAGCAGCTTCCTTCACCCATCAGTGAGGGGGGGCAGTCGCCATACAGCAGGACCTGGGCATCCCTAACCAACAGGGGGGGCCTACTTGGACAGCACCTGCCCCCCCAGTTGAAGATCTGCGGGACTACTGGGCACCAAACTGGATTGGTGGCCGCAACTTGCTGATTTGCAGGGGAAACTGTCCTGCCCGGCCAGTAGTGGGGCATAGAGCGGGTGTTCATGTGGGGGGGGCCATGATACCCCCAAGGGGAAAAACCGCTTTCCACGGGAAATGTGGGAAAGACGCCTTTTTCAAGAAAATCAGGCGGGATCGGGCCGGGTTTCCCCACACCAATGCCTTAGGCCTCGTCTTTGGCAAAAAAACTAAACCCCTCACCACTATTCGATGCCCCCACCCCCTGATGCCACACATCTGCTGCCAGTTTCCCATTGCCACCACCCCTTTTCCAGGGCTGGTATTGCCACCCACCTCAACACTCTGTCATTGTGCCACTCATGCTGCTGCTGCTGCTGTTGCTTGTGCCGTGACATCCACACTGTGTCATTGTGCCACTCTCTGACCTCATGCTGCTGCTGCTGCTGTGGTCACCTCCACACTGTGTCATTGTGCCACTCTGTGGCCTACTACTGTTTTGCCACCTCCAGAATGTCATTGTGCCACTGCCTGACCTCATGCTGCTGCTGCTGCTGTCGTGCCCTCCACACTGTGTGATTGTGCCACTCTGTGGCCTACTACTGTTTTGCCACCTCCAGAATGTCATTGTGCCACTGCCTGACCTCATGCTGCTGCTGCTGATACCGTGCCCACCACACAGTGTGATTGTGCCACTCTGTGGCCTACTTCTGTTTTGCCACCTCCAGAATGCCATTGTGCCACTCTCTGACCTCATGCTGCTGCTGACGTGACATCCACACTGTGTCATTGTGCCACTCTGTGGCCTACTACTGTTTTGCCACCTCCAGAATGTCATTGTGTCACTGCCTGACCTCATGCTGCTGCTGCTGCTGTCGTGCCCTCCACACTGTGTGATTGTGCCACTCTGTGGCCTACTACTGTTTTGCCACCTCCAGAATGTCATTGTGCCACTGCCTGACCTCATGCTGCTGCTGCTGCTGTTGTGACCTCCACACTGTGTGATTGTGCCACTCTGTGGCCTACTACTGTTTTGCCACCTCCAGAATGTCATTGTGCCACTGCCTGACCTCATTCTGCTGCTGCTGCTGTCATGACCTCCACACTGTGGGATTGTGCCCCTCCGCGGCCTACTACTCTTGTGCCCCGTCCAGAATGTCTTTGTGCCTCTGCCGCACCTCATGCTGCTGCTGCTTCTGCTGTCGTGACCTCCACACTGTGTCATTGTGCCACTCTGTGGCCTACTACTGTTTTGCCACCTCCAGAATGTCATTGTGCCACTGTCTGACCTCATGCTGCTGCTGCTGCTGCTGTCGTGACCTCCACACTGTGTGATTGTGCCACTCTGTGGCCTACTACTGTTTTGCCACCTCCAGAATGTCATTGTGCCACTGCCTGACCTCATGCTGCTGCTGTCGTGACCTCCACACTGTGTGATTGTGCCACTCTGTGGCCTACTACTGTTTTGCCACCTCCAGAATGTCATTGTGCCACTGCCTGACCTCATGCTGCTGCTACCGTGCCCTCCACACTGTGTCATTGTGCCACTCTGTGGCCTACTACTGTTTTGCCACCTCCAGAATGATATTGTGACACTCTCTGACCTCATGCTGCTGTTGGTGCCGCCGTCACCTCCACACTCTGTCACTAATGTTGCCACCTGAGCTCTCAGCTTGTTTTTTTCCAGCTTTCGCTGGCATGACTTTATCAGGCTACATTCCCGCTTGAGTTTTTTGGTCAGTTTTGCCCTCTTAAGTGCCCAGGGAATTTTATAGTGAAGCGATTCTAAGAGCAGCAGCAGTCATGTGCGTGTCATACTAAAACACAACATTGTATGAAGACCAAACCAAGCTCCCTCTGCATATTTAAGCATGGCACAATGTTCTACAGCACCCTGCAGGCTCTGTGCAGCCTGGAAATAGCTGCTTTTTAATGCGATTCGTGCCGAAGTAATTCGGACCGAAACAAATTTTGTCTGAAAATTCGGCGAAGTGACCGAATCGAATTTTTGAGAAATTCGCCCATCTCTAGATATTATATATTTTTAATATTAACTTTATATGATAACATTTTTTATTAAATGTAAAAAAATTATTTTTCTATAGTTTGATAATTATCATAAATTATGTTATATTATTGTACTGGTGTAAGTTAAGAAATAATGGACATTTTTTTCCCTGACAGCAAATCTAACTCCACTTCAACTCCTCAGGCTCAAGCAGACCACATTGAAATAGGTCTGCCTGTCCGAGCAATAATGCGCCTAGTTTTGCCGAACCACATTCCTATGTGTGCCTAATATTATGAGTGTGGTGCGCAATGCCCCCAGAACGCCCCCTCATGTTAGGTGTATTAAAAAGTGTTGAATCTTACGAACAATGCGCCTAACACATTCGTTTGGCGCATTAGACATTGTAGCCGGCTCACTTTGGCACATTTTACAGAAAAGGGGGCACAACCCAATCATACATGTCTCCCTGCCTTCCCCTAACTCATTCTTTAACAGGCCCCTAACCCTAAACATTAGTAATCTTTGGCTCTATCCTACAGGACTGACTCCTCTGAGCTCACAAGACACAAACTCTAGCTACTAGTATAGACAGCAACAGGCACACAGTGAAAATCTGCTTTACAGAGGCTCGTAATCAGCCACTCCCAAATAATCAAGCTCACATGTGTGCATGGTCAGCTGATAGTTTAGAAAGTTTGAGGCACATGCAGAGCAACAGCCTGATCTAATCTAGTAAGGAGAAGAAATGGCAGAATTCCTGCCATTCGTGACAACATCATGACTCAGAGCTGTTAACTTCCAAATGGTGACATCGGGCTATGGAACGCAACCAACTGTAGCAGCCAGAAGTCAGTAAGGCAATGTTCACATGGCTTATTGCCGACGTAATTGCGGGGACGGATTTCGCCCCGCAATTACGCTGGCTGCCGTGCAGCGGGGGCAGCTCGCCGGCCCCATAGACACTCATTATTCACAGCGCGTACACGCCGTAAATAATGTGCATGTCACTTTCTCCCCTCTCGGCGGATTTCTAATCTGCTCTGTCATATCTTTTTTATTTTCTGTAAATTTACCTATGTCAGGATTTGTTTTTATTGTATTTTAGTATGATAATAGAAAAAATAGCATTTTTTAAATATTTTTAATTATGATTTAAAACATTATTTTACTTTTTTTACATTAGAGTCTAGTCCCCCTAGATAACTTGAGCTTGCAATTACATGATCATTTGAAAACTATACTGTAATACTGATATTTTGCAGTATATTATTAAATTACTGCTCTCTTTATAGGAGCACTAACATGGCAAACATTACAACTGGATGGGTCCCATCAGTATGCGGGGTGGGGGGTAATAAAGGAGGGATTTCCCCGCTCTCTGTCAGGTGTCAGCTTATGTGTGGAGTGTGTCAATGGCACTATATATCCCATGTATTGAGTTATTTCCAAGGAACATTTTCTTTGTTGACCAAACTGTAAAAATAGTAGTAAAAACAGTTTTGCTATAAAAGTGTCAGTGTATGTCCAGACATAGAACAAAATTTTGTAGAAATATAGATGGTAACGCCAAAGTATTATGGTATTAATGGGTGCTCAAAGTAGAAATGACCAATAAGATTGCAATACTAGAGGAAAAATATCCACGGCACACCAAAGAATAATGCTTAAGGGGAAGGGTTTTATTATACAAAAGTAGTCATTGCACCAATATAAAAGCAAAATTGAATACATACATATAAAAAATTCTAAGTGAAATTTGTTGACATTATATGGTTCTAGATGTCTGTGAGAATGTTGACGTTTTGGCAAAATTGCCTCTATCAAGAGACATCTGATGGGAGATTAAGTAGAGTTCTTAGCATATAGATGTATAGAATAATACAAGTGATTTAGAAGAGAATGACTGCTGATGGGAGATAAAGTAAAGCTATCAGCATATAGGTGCTAAAATAACATGAGGAGTATAGAGGCAAATACCGGCAGAATGGATGTCCCAGGAGGGAATGCCAGAGGAGCAACTGGATGAGAAGAACTGGACGTGCACATCCGGGAGACACGAGTATGTGCCGGCTCATGTCTATAATTAAACCCTTCCCCTTAAGCATTATTCTTTGGTGTGCTGTGGATATTTTTCCTCTAGAACAAAACTTTAACATCTTTTCAATGGTTTTGGGGGACGGTTCTATTTGCAGTTTGCAGATTCGCCTGTCCCCTTAATTATTGAATAGCACACATTCCGCCTGAAAACTGGGCGGAAGAATGTGCATGTTCCGAGTTTTTCTGGTAGTGTTTCTATTAAAGTCTATGGGGATAGTTGACAGAAAACCATGCCGTGTGGATGTACCCTTAATGGTACCATGTTACAATACTGACTCGTAAGGATATCTAATTGAGATATATATATATATATTAGTTATATATATAATATATATATATATATATATATATAAAATATATATATATTATAATAAATATATATTATATATTATACATATATACACAAGTACAGACCAAAAGTTTGACACCACTTCTCATTCCAAAGTTTTCTGTATTTTCATGACTATAAAAATTGTAGATTCACACTGAAGGCATCAAAATTATGAATTAACACATGTGGAATTATATACTTAACAAAAAATGTGAAACAAAAAAAATATGTTCTTATATCCTGGGTTTTCTTCAAAGTACCCAACCTTTTGCTTTGATTACTGCTTTGCACACTCTTGGCATTCTTTTGATGAGCTTCAAGAAGTAGTCACCTGAAATGGTCTTCCATGGTCTTGAAGGAGTTCCCAGAGATGCTTAGCACTTGTTGGCCCTTTTGCCTTCACTCTGCGGTCCAGCTCACCCTAAACCATCTCGATTGGGTTCAGGTCTGGTGTCTGTGGAGGCCAGGTCATCTGGCGTAGCACCCCATCACTCTCTTTAGTCAAATAGCCCTTACACAGTCTAGAGGTGTGTTTGGAGTCATTGTCCTGTTGAAAAATAAATGATGGTCCAACTAAACGCAAACCGAATGGAATAGCATGCTGCTGCAAGATGCTGTGGTAACCATGCTGGTTCAGTATTCCTTCAAATTTGAATAAATCCCCAACAGTGTCACCAACAAAGCACCGCACACCATCACACCTCCTCCTCCATGCTTCACGGTGGGAACCAGGCACGTAGAGTCCATTTGTTCACCTTTTCTGCATCGCACAAAGACATGGTGGTCGGAACCAAAGATCTCAAATTTGGACTCATCAGACCAAAGCACAGATTTCCAATGGTCTAATGTCCATTCCATGTGTTCTTTAGCCCAAACAAGTCTCTTCTGCTTGTTGCCTGTCCTTAGCAGTGGTTTCCTAGCAGCTATTTTACCATGAATGCCGCTGCACACAGTCTCCTCTTTTAACAGTTGTTGTAAGATGTGTCTCTGCTAGAACTCTGTGTGGGGATTAACTGGTCTCTAATCTGAGCTGCTGTTTAAACCCGCGATTTCTGAGGCTGGGGAATCGGACGAACTAATCCTCCGCACAGAGGTGACTCTTGGTCTTCCTTTCCTGGGGCGGTCCTCATGTGAGCCAGTTTCTTTGTAGCGCTTGATGGTTGTTGCCACTGCACTTGGGGGCACTTTCAAAGTTTCCCCAATTTTTCGAACTGACTGACCTTCATTTCTTAAAGTAATGATAGCTACTCGTTTTTTCTTTACTTAGCTGCTTTTTTCTTGCCATAATAGAAATTCTAACAGTCCATTCAGTAGGACTATCAGCTGTGTATCCACCTGACTTCTGAACAACACAACTGATGGTCCCAACCCCATTTATAAGGCAAGAAATCCCACTTATTAAACCTGACTGGGCATACCTGTGAAGTGAAAACCATTTCAGGTGACTACCTCTTGAAGCTCATCAAGAGAATGCCAAGAGTGTGCAAAGCAGTAATCAAAGCAAAAGGTGGCTACTTTGAAGAACCTAGAATATAAGACATATTTTCAGTTGTTTCACACTTTTTTGTAAAGTATATAATTCCACATGTGTTAATTCATAGTTTTGATGCCTTCAGTGTGAATCTACAATTTTTACAGTCATAAAAATACAGAAAACTGTTGAAATGAGAAGACGTGTCCAATCTTTTGGTCTGTACTGTATATATATATATATATATATATATATATATATATATATTTTATATATATTTTATATATATATATATATATATATATATATATATATATATATATATATATATATATATATATATATGTATACAGAGAAAAAGGTTTGTTATAATTGCCTTTACCTGACATACATCAATTATAATAATTAGGAACATCTTAGCAATTGGTATTAGCTATTTCTTCCTTCACTTAGCCTCCTTTCTTTACTTCCTTCTTATTTCTTGGCATCAGTGTTGCCTTGCTGCCTTGTCTGCTTCTTTATAAGGGAGGATCCTAGAATATCGATAAGCATATTGCTGAATGGCTGACCTATTCCCTAGCAATAATTGCAGTTTTTAGATCTTACATCTGTGAAGACTACAGCTACTCGGCAGATAAGCACACATTTGGTAGTAGCTGTCATGGATTTTACATACTCTTTGACTGACATTCATCAGTATTATTTCATAAATTCTTTGTGATGTCGTTTAGCTGCTTTGAGTGCATAGAGCAGGAGTGTCAAACTCATTTTTACAGAAGGCCACATCAGGTATATGGCTTCCACATCAGGGCCATTGGAGGGCGGCTGGGTAGGACTAAAAGAGCTGTGTGACTGTTTATTAGTTGCTGAACAGCGTGGTGTGTAGCTGCCCACATTAGCTGCGAAACCAAGATAGTTCCTGCTCCCTGTGCTAGCACTGCCACTTCTGCCAACTGCTGACTGTGTTCTCCGGGGAAAATGGAGGACAAATCTTTGTTCATCCAGACCTTGTCCATCTCTGCTTGCTGTGTCTAAGCTCTTGCAGGCCACAGAAAATGATGTGGAGGGCTGAATTTGTCCCACTTTTCACACATGGGCCAAAGGAACTCCCTCTGTTCCTGCTTCCTAGCCCACCTGTGTTGTTCTCTGCAATATCATGGATTCACCCTCTGATTGTGTTAGAGGTTGCCTTTCTAACAACCTTTCTAGATCTTATGAAAAGGTTCATGATTTTGAATTTTAATGTGGTTCTCATTTTCAAATATCTCCTCATCCTTCTAACTAAACATAATGTCTGATCCTCTGAATCTTCTATTAAATCCCGCTATGAATTGGACTGCTATGAATTGTAGACAATTTATTCTTCTCTTTGGGGATTATATTAAATCTTTTGGGGGGTGGAAAAGGAGCATCTTAGCTCTTGCTTCAATGGCTAACACTAGCAGACATACTAATAATAATAATAATAATCTTTATTTATATAGCGCCAACAAATTTCGCAGCACTTTACAATCTAGAGGGTATAATTACAGACAAAAAACAGACATTACACAGTGAAAGCTACTTACAGGTGAGACACAAGGTGTGAGGGCCCTGCTCACAAGAGCTTACAATCTAAGAGGGTGCCTGGGGGAAACAAGGGGGGAGAAGTGCTAAATACTAGTATTTATCAGGACATGCTGAATTAATACTTTATCCGTGTTTGTTTCCAGCTTTGTTTCCCAGAGGCTTCCTAGATAAACTAGCTAGGGATGTCTACAAATTTGAAGGATCTCAGCTACTCCCATTAAATTCTGATCACCGTAATTGGGATTCCAAAATAATTTTTCTATATCTAGAGTGGTACCTTGGTGTACAACTCCATTCACAATTGGGGATTTCACTAGAATATGTAATATAATGACCTAGTTTCCACACACATTCCACATGGAAACTGTGTCAGCAAATATGGGCTAAAATCCTATCTGTAACTCAAGGCACAATATAAAAAACTGTGGCAGAAATCTCATTGGATTTCTGATTCAGCTATGTCATGGCTTTATCGGAAGTATCAGATTATTACACCGGGCCTAAGGGGCCATCATATGAGCTCATTCATCTGTTCTGCTAGCACTGGATATGAGAATCTATACCAGTAAGTTGTTTTGGACCCTGAAAATACTGTGGTAGCCATACCAGATATACTGCAATAAGGTGGGATACCTGTTCCTCCTCTATGGACTTTAAATCTGACCTGGTGAAGTTGGAAGTAGAAATGCATAAATTGTAGGTCCTTCCTAGAAGAGAATAGATCATTTATCTTCCTTACTTTGGAAAACATGTTCTTACCTCAAACTTCTGGGTTTGTGCTCTTGTCCCTGAAGCCAATAACTCTATTTCCCCTTAAGCCAAACAATTGGTTAATATTCAAGAAGTTTTGTATTTTGAGGGCTACTGTCACCAAGGTCAATTTTCTTATGAAATGGTAGCTACTATCTTGTTTGTATGGCATGAAACATAATGTGGCCTCCCATTGTTTGAATTGATAATTAGTTTGTTAATCTGTAATGTATATATTTGTACCATCTGAATTGTAAAGTGCTACAGAATATGTTGGCACTATATAAAGATTATTATGGTTGTTATTATTATAAATGTCCAAAACAGGATTTAAGTGCTTTAAGACATCGTTTTCTCAATTTTGTTCATCCAATCCTGTTTACACAAACTATCACTGTCTTCTTGTCATTTTGCATCCGGATTGATTGGCAAAAGGCTATTTTCTTAACTTATTTCCTAGCTTTGTCCCCCACAGTTCTAATATATTTACATGTAGACTTCTTTCTTCATTTGTCCATATAACTCTTACAGCAAAGTGTAAGGAAAAAGCAACAGGAACACAAAAGCTTTGGCAAGCTTCCATAAAATAAAAACATTTTTTATTGAAAAACCATTAAGATATGGATATGTTATATCAAGACGACATTTTGTCAAAAATCATTAGCCATGATATTAGTTGCATTACAATATGCAATCATCTCCATTGGATTACACATATGGAAACAGGACTCATATAAATGTATGGAACGATGATTATTAATGTTGAAATAAAAAATACTTTTTTATAAGTAAGATCTGCACCTACAGTGCCTTGCAAAAGTATTCGGCCCCCTTGAACTTTTCAACCTTTAGCCACATAAAGAACATACAAGAAAGATATAAAATTAAAAATTTTTGGTGAAGAATCAACAACAAGTCGGCCGCAATTGTGAAGTGGAACGAAATTTAATGGATATTTTAAACTTTTGTAAAAAATAAAAACTGAAAAGTGGAGTGTGCAAAATTATTCGGCCCCCTTAAGTTAATACATTGTAGCACCACCTTTTGCTGCGATTACAGCTGCTTGCGGTATGTCTCTATTAGTTTTGCACATCGAGAGACTGAAATTCTTGCCCATTCTTCCTTAGAAAACAGCTGGAGCTCAGTGAGGTTGGATGGAGAGTGTTTGTGAAGAGTAGTTTTCAGCTCTTTTCACAGATTCTCGATTGGATTCAGGTCTGGACTGTGACTTGGCCATTCTAACACCTGGATACGTTTATTTGTGAACCATTCCATTGTAGATTTTGCTTTATGTTTGAGATCATTGTCTTGTTGGAAGATAAATTTCCGTCCCAGTCTCAGGTCTTTTGCAGACTCCAACAGGTTTTCTTCCAGAATGGTCCTGTATTTGGCTCCATCCATCTTCCCATCAATTTTAACCATCTTCCCTGTCCCTGCTGAAGAAAAGCAGGTCCAAACCATGATGCTGCCCCAACCATGTGTGACAGTGGGGATGGTGTGTTCAGGGGGATGAGCTGTATTGCTTCTATGCCAAACATATCGTTTTGCATTGTGGCCAAAAAGTTAGATTTTGGTTTAATCTAACCAGAGCACCTTCTTCCACATGTTTGGTGCGTCTCCCAGGTGGCTTGTGGCAAACTTTAAACAAGACTTTTTATGGATATCTTTGAGAAATGGCTTTCTTCTTGCCATTCTTCCATGAAGGCCAGATTTGTGCAGTGTACGACTGATTGTTGTCCTATGGACAGACTCTTCCACCTCAGCTGTAGATCTCTGCAGTTCATCTAGAGTGATCATGGGCCTCTTGGCTGCATCTCTGATCAGTCTTCTCCTTGTTGAGATGAAAGTTTAGAGGGACGGCCGGGTCTTGGTAGATTTGCAGTGGTCTGATACTCCTTCCATTTCAATATGAGCGCTTGCACAGTGCTCCTTGGGATGTTTAAATCCGGCATTAAATTTCTCCACAACACCTGCCTGGTGTGTTCCTTGGTCTTCTGTGCTTTAAACAGAACCCTGAGACTATCACAGAGCAGGTGCATTTATACGGAGACTTGATTACACATAGGTGGATTATATTTATCATCAGTCATTTAGGACAACATTGGATCATTCAGATATCCTCACTGAACTTCTGGAGTGAATTTGCTGCACTGAAAGTAAAGGGGCTGAATAATATTGCACGCCCAACTTTTCAGTTTTTTTTTTTTACAAAAGTTTAAAATAACCAATACATTTTGTTCCACTTCACAATTGTGTCCCACTTGTTGATGATTTGTCACCAACAAATTAAAATTTTATATCTTTATGTTTGAAGGATGAAATGTGGCAAAAGGTAGAAAAGTTCAAGGGGTTGCCGAATACTTTCGCAAGGCAATGTAATTTCAACACTCTACGGCCCGAGTGAAAGCTGAATCGGAACCTGAGAATGGACTCACAGTCTTGGTTTGTATTCTGTTCTAACCAATCCGTACTGAAAAAAGGATCTGGGCGTCTTGAACAGGCAGCAATCTGCTGGAACCCTTCACACCAGGGATTTGGTGATATGCCAGTGGTAAGTTGTGCCGACGATATGCACAACCATAAGGCCGTGTTCACACGGCTTATTCCCAAAGGATTTGTGAGCCGGATTGCGCTCACAAATCCGCCGTGAATAAGGGGCGGGACGGGGGCAGGGCCGGAGCGCGGCCCCATAGACAATGCATTGTTTACGGCGCGTCCGCGCCATAAATAATGTGCATGTCACTTTCTCCCCCCGCGGCGGATTCGCCGAGCGGGGAGGAGCGACGGAATCCACTGTTCTCTATGAGAGCAGTGGATTACCGTAATGACTCCGATGGATTGGCGCCGTACTGCAGCGCAAATCCGGCGCGCAGTACGGCGCCAATCCGCGGCAAAATAAGCCGTGTGAACGAGGCCTAAAAGGTAAGCAGCAAATATATATTATTTGCACTCCCTCTCTTTGTGAAAACTTTAATGCACTAGGGAATGCTTGTGTTGTTTTTCTATATTTTTCAGGACTCATATAAAAGCATGATGGATATCTTATTGCTGTGGGAGTGGTGGCACTTTAGTTTTGTTGTGTTTGCTTTTCAACTAAGAAAAAGTCCCAAACATTTCCCCCCCCCCCCCACCCCTTCTGTTGTAAAAGCAACTCATCTAAAATGTTTGTACTGTCAGGTGAAGAGGCTTGAATAAGACAAGGAGGTGGACTTTCAAATAATTATATCTGAATTAACACTAATGACAATAGCATACTTTGTTTCAAGGATGGCCTTGTCTTAGAAAACCACCTAGCCATCTGCACCATATGGCAGCTGTCTTGAAGACTATCCGATTTGCCACTGTATATCTTTTGAGTTTTGTCACCTCTCCATGTGGTACTGATTTCTTTAATTCTTTAAAGGGGTTGTCTCACTACATTGATTCGTCCTGTTTTCTTGGTTTCATTTTGAATTCAGGGGCGTGTTTACTGGCTTCTACTAGGCTGAAGTTGAAGCCAGGTCTGTAGCTATAGCAACCAGTGTTGGCAGCCTATCATGAGAGACTAAACAGGTCTGTAGCTATAGCGACCTGAGGAGCTAATGCAGTCCATAAAAGAGGGGATATCACAGAATAGGTAGGACATATATTGCAAAGTGACCTGTTTTTGCAAGATCTTTAAGATAAAACGCGATCCTTGTAGTGAGACAACCCCCTTTAAATATCTTGCTTATTATTCCTTATAATTCCACCCAAGGACTTTGTGCCTGTGTATAATACCAAAAATACAAATGAAGTGTTGATTGACGAGCAGAGTTTTCTTGTCTAAACATAAACCTTACCTTACCCTTGTTGAGCAGGGGTAAAATTATCTCACTTTGACAAAGTATTAGTTGTCTGTTTGAATGGAAAATTCATATATTGTCCAAGTACATCAGATATATTGTGCCTTTTGATTTAAAGTAAGTTACCGTCTATATTATTCTTTTAAACATAGATTAAATCAGTGTGGAAAGAGCAAATACCATTTCATTCCAAAGGTAAAGGCAGCCTTTCTTTAGGAATTTAAGTAAACATCTATATTTGGGAGCAGTTTGAATGAATTAAATGAATTGCATATTTCAACTGTATTTTTATGAGAGGTACTTATCTTTACAAGAGAAATCTTAGTTCTCCTATCTTCCCTATCCTGAAATTTGTCTGTCTCAGAAATCAGTTTTGTGGTTTCATATTTAAAACAGGTCGTACTGACCTATCTGGTTTGATAACTGAAAATATGTGGACTATCCAGTCCTTTCAGACTGAATTGGCGATTGAAATGTTTCTGCCTGCAATGCCTGTCCACTACAAGACCTTCTCATCTGACCTTAGGCAATGTTTTCTCCTTGAAAATGAGAATCTTCATTTGCAAGGGTAGATTTAGATAGTTTTTTTGTTACGATTAAGACATGTAACCAAATCACAGCCATCCAATCATTAAAATGTCCTGTAATGAAAAAAGAGACCGTTGTCTAGCCCGATATAATGATGTTGCTCTGAAAGAACCACCGCTTGTGGTAGCAGAACCCAATCTTCTGTCATATAGTCTTCAGGGTTGTTCCTTTCCATATATACAGGTATACTGTACCTAGAACCTATAGGACCAACCTACTAATCAAACAGGCCTCTTGCACTGGTGAGAGAAAATGATTTGTGACCCTTCCCTTGACCTCATTTATGGTATCTATTTCAAACAGGTTTTATGTGAACAAACTCTACTGCATTAAGTGCTCTGAAGCAGATGGATGGTCACTGTAACTCTGCTAATTAAGTTGCATCAGCAGAAAAGATTTAACTTTTACAGCAGAATAGACGTTCGACCTCCGATGATTGGCATTCTTTGACAATTAATGTTTTCTACTTGTTCGAATTGATGGACATTGGCAGAAAACATCTGGGAGCAAAAACCATGTTAAAGGAGTTGTCTCATAACTGGCTTTCAGCCTACCTCAGTAATTTTCCATCTGATGAATTTTTGAATTCAGGGGCGTGCAACATCTCCTCCCCCTCCCCTCCTCCCGATGCTGACACTCAGTCATTCAGTTTTAGCATTGGGAGTGAGAACATCTTTGTGATCCAGGCAAACTATAATAGTTTGGCCAGATCACTGAGCTGCCCCATGCCTCCTGCTCAGTGTGAGTGAAGAAGAAGTTATAAAAGTTACTGTGCCCGTCCTCTAGCTGCTATACTTCCACAGCAGCAGAACCTCCAGCCGAGTACATGCGGTGCTCTCCCCTCAGATTCCCTACTGTGGTCGGGTAGCGCCGCTGGCCACGGGACAGGCTGCGGACGGACTCGCCCTGGTAACTCACCTAACCGCGCTCCTATTCCGTGTTCTCCCTCTGCCGACCGGGGCACACGCGCGCTCGTGCATGTAAATTTAAAGGGCCAGCGCGCTGGTAATTGGATGGTTGCCGGGCGCTGACCCTATATATGGGTTTGGTCCATGTCACTTCCCTGCTGGATCTTCGTTGCTTCCGAGCCTTAAGAAAGCGTTCCTGTGAATTATTTTCTTGCCGTGTTTTCCGACCTCTGCTTATGTTTCCCGATTCTGAACCTTCGCTGCCTGCCCTGACCTGCCCGCCTGTCCATGACTACGGTTCTCGGATTACGATTCTGTACCTCGTGCACCTCGGCTGCCACCGCAGGCAAGTCACGTCAAGGTTAGCGACCTGGTAGGTCTCCCGGTGAAAACCGGGTCCTACTTAGACTCCGCTCCCTGCCGTGGCTGTTACCATCCCTTGTGGTGGTCCAGCGGATCCACTACTCCGGCTGTCACAATCAGTAGGACATTTGTAATGGACATATATTGGAAAGCAGTTTGTTTTTTAAAGATCTTTAAATTTAAACCTAATCACTGTAGTGAGACAACCCCTTTAACTATGGCTGGAGGAACACAATCTGGTGGTGGCAGTGTTTTGGGCTGGGATAAGTTTTTTGTGGCATTCTCTGGGTCCACTCATCCATGTAGAAGGCACCTCCAATTGTTCAATTGTTTAGCGTATGAATCCATCCCTGCAGATCATGTACACCCACATATGCTAATTGTCCTCCCTGGAGCAGAGGGGATCTTCCAGCAAGACAATGCGACATATTACATGGCTAAAAAAGTCCAAGATTGGACTTGAACCTAGTTGAGCCTCTGTGGGACCATCTCAATTGTCTTTTTCGTTCTATAGATCCTTCCCCAAACACACTCCAGCAGCTCTGGGATGTATTGCAGTCAGCATGGCTCCATATACCTGGACAACCTACTAGGACCTTACTTAGTCACTCCTATCCCATCTAGCTGCTGTCCATGCTGTACATGGTGGTTACTCTGGATATAAGCTGGTGGTCATAATAATGTGTCTCGGATGTGTAATTCCTCAGTACTAAATTATACATAATTGTGTGGCATCCTTTATGTTTGAGGAATGAACAATCTTTGATCAAACAATCTTTTAGGGGGCGCTTTAACAGACAACAGATGAAGCTGCTGACCATGGTCTTTGACTCGCAGTCTGCCTCTTCCTATAATGATATGGTTGGTGAAGCCAATACTTCTTGGAGGCTGTTGACTGAAAAGATGCTCAGACAAGGAGAACCTACAGAGCAAAGTCCAGTCCTATTCATTTTATCTAACTATTTTGTGTATGGTGTACTTGTCCCCGTAAATGAAGGGTCAGTGTACTACAGTTGGCCGTCATTTTGGGCTCTTATGGGATTTTTGAGAGTGGATTAAAAATACTTTCTCCACTTTCATGTTCCTTTACAAAATTGTACCTCTGTATTTATTTAAGATGACACTGTTTTCTACAGATAGGCAGCCAATAACTATAATATGCCCTATGTAGCCCCAGCCATGCTACATTACAAAACATTGGAAATGTTGGTATCTAAAGGCTACCAATCCTAATAACACCAGACTGGTCGGATGGTTACATTACCAGCATTGATTATTCAATTATAAGTAAATAGAGATGCAACATTTACATTATCATGTAAATGATATGGTCGTACAAGTTATTATTCCACTGCTCTGCACAAGAGAGCCATATGTTAAACCCTACACTGCCCTAGGCTACCAATGATCCATAAATTAACCCCTACACTGTCCCATACTAGAAGATATTTTAAGATTAGCCCCTTCAGTGCCCTAGATCACAAAGGATCCTTCAATGTCCTAGGACACCAGGCTGGGTTCTCTCAGGGTAACATAAATTGGTTGTTGTAACAGTAATTTCAGAGGAACTAGGGAGACGCAGGATCCCAATCTGTTCCCCTGTATTCAGTGTATATCTTATCTTTAGGACGCACATACAAATGAAACTTCATACATGTAATAGTATTCTTATCTCATTAACCTGCCAGTCTATACTTCCTCTTTTGACTCCTTTTTTAAGGTAGTATAGTGTGTATTATAGTTAATTTCACTGGGTACAGTGTGTAATATTATTAATTTCTAAGGCACAGTATGTAATATAATACATTTCAGGGAAACAAAGCAGATTATTATCTATTTCAGGGGGCACGGGTTGTGGCATTACTAGAATCAGAGGGCACAGTGTGTGGCACTTTAAGTAGCTTGTCTTAGGATAGAGACTGAGGATCTACTGCAAAACTGAGGACCCAAAAATGTCAGTGGGGCAAACTCTGCAAAGACAAGAAGTAGCTGAAGATGTCCTGTCATTGTAGAAAAGGAACAACTCAACAGAAGATGTCACTTGAGGGGTCACTGAATGTTATTGTGTATACTGCATGTGACTACGGTCACAGCACTACTGTGTTCACTTGCAAAGTTTGTAGCATTTTAGTTTGTGAAATAACAACTCCCAGTATATCTTTACCATTTGTTAGGTCATATTGGGAGCTATAGTTTGATTTTGTAACATGAATCTGCTCACAGCCCAATTTACCACCTACAAAGGCTTAGACGGAACATTGCCAAAAGTGGAGCTGAAACTTATAGTCAGGTGGTGGTTGGCAGCCATGAAGAGCAGTTGCCTAAGGTAGGTGGGCCCAAGCTAAAGTTTTGCATTCGGGCAGATGAGCCTTTACCTAAACTAGGTGGCTGCCTTCTGTGAAACATCTGTGCACTACCAACTTTTTCCTTCTGAGTGTAAAATGGTAAAGTCTGTTCTTTTGTACCATTTTTATGAAATTAAAATTTTGTGTTGGTGCTATTGTGCTAAAAGATAGATATTTACAGTCCCTTACAATGTATTACTAAATTCAGTGTTTTGTGTTTTTTTGTGAGTGTTTTTATTTTTAGACACAATAATTTCAATTGCTTCCTTTTAAGTGATTTTATCATCTTAGACATTTATGGCTGTAACAGTTGCTAGAATCTATATTTTTATATATAAAAAAATGTTTAATATGAAGTCGGCTCAATCATCTTGTCAATAAATATAATAATAAAATGTTGATATAAATTTGCAACTATTTTGGAGTGCAGCCTATCTTTCTTCTACATGTATGAAAACTGTCTTGGTATAGGGCTTTGTTTGTTGCCCATAGTAACCAATCAGATTCCCCCTTTCATTTCTTATAGTGCTCTGAAAAAAATAAAAGGGGCACTCTGGTTGCTATGGGCAACAAAGAAAGTCTTAGACCAAGACAGTTTTCATACATGTCCCCCACTGGGTATAAACAACCGCCTTTTGAAAAAAAAATGCAATTGCGTTTTTTACCAGTTTCAACCCACAAAGAATTGTTTTTGGTTCTCTAATACACTATATGATGCATTAAATGATACGATCAATACAACTTGTCACACAAAAAATAAATCCTCATACCACTATGTGGATAGAAAAATGAAAAAAAAAAGTCTCAGAAACAAAAGCAAAAAAAATAGGCAAGACCATAATGGGCTAGAACAAGTTGGTAATGATCTCTCCCCACTTCGCTAGGCCTGACTAACAGGTCTTTATCTATTTGTTTATATGCCCTGTTTTTAAATTGTGCTTTCAGGTCCCTCAAAAGGGGTTTTTCAGTGGGAAAACCTTTTTGAAAGAAGTAAAAGCCTCTTCAAATACAAATCACAAGTTACAAAATTACAACCAAACAGCTTGATAAACCACACACTATAGCTTATTTGACAAAAATATTTTCTTAAAGGTTCAAACTTATTTTATTAGTATTATTATTATTTATTTGAGAACACCAATGGTTCCAGGGCACTGTATAAGCCTTGGGGTTTAAATACATAATATGAGACTAGAACAAATACGATATTAGTAGTAAATAACAAACTGATGCAGAAGGGGGAGGACTCTGTACTTGAGAGTTCACAATCTACAATTGTGAAGGAAAGAGACAAACGGGGATGGACAGAGATGTTTGTATTATGGTGTAGTGGCAGTAGCCTTAGCACATATTCACTCAGCTGAAGGAAATGCACAACTATATGATGAAACAAACACTTCTTCCCTTTTAGAAACTTACATCTATACATGTATAACTGAAAGAATTGGAATCAAGTCAATTCCTGCATTGTCAGCCAAGGTACAAGTCCTGCTAATACCGTCTATTATTCCATTTATAATAAACAACAGGATACTTTCGATTGGTATTGTCCCTTGATCACATTTGGCATAAACAAGAGTCCGGTCATCCATTTGTATGTTTTATTCCTTTAGATATTATAATGGATATTGTTCATATGAAAGGAGATGAAGTCCAGCTCAGCTTGATGCAAATAAAAATCCACGTTTATTGCAGAGTGAAGATAAAACAAGACATCCAAGATAAACTTCTCACGCGTTTCAGGCCCAAACAACAAATGGCCCTTAGTCATAGCATGGTAAAACACATACACAGACCCACCTGTAAAGCATTATTGATTAGTAAATTAAGACACCTGTTCAATGTGCGGTGTATCTGTGTCTGACTCAAGATTGGCTTTTTTCCGTGCTCCCCGACTGAATTTGCTTATACATATATGGAGAAGTGAAGTTTTGGAGGCCGGTGCTAGTGTTGAAAATGGATCGATCGACAATAACATCACCACACAAGATATTTTCTGTGTCAAGGATATTCATGATTGTAAATCACGTGTCGACAAAAGTACCATTATATTCAACAGCACTGCTAAAGACGTCCAGGATACTTTAGATATTAAAATCCACATGGCACAACTGGAAAAATGTCTCAATCTTGAATTAAGGACTTGGTGGGATTTAAAAACTTAAAAAAACTACATCGAGAAAAAACAGATAAACCCGCGGGGGTTTTCGAAAAGAAAATTTCCCACATCTAATTATGGGAAAAATTTAAAAAAGGGAATGGGAGAAATTTTGAGGGGTTTGTTCCATAAAGTGAGGTTTATTGTGGCCCAGAAAAACCATGTTATGGAGGTACGTGAAAAAAATTCAAAGTCTTGCAAGATAATATTAAAATTTTTAAAGGGAGTCACAGGCTTTATTTGTTAGATAAAAGAATTAAAAGTAATTTGAAAAATTGGAAAATCCCTTAACAAGACAAAAACAGATTAATTTTCTTGGTGACTGCGGGATTTAAAAAATGGGCCAGGTTTCAGTTGGCGTGGAATAGTGGTTTCCCATGCCACGTTCCATATTAAAAAAAAAACGAAGGTTTTCAGCATGTCATAAGCTAGATTTGGGTTTAGCTACTGAGGTTGAGTTCAGATACTGCATCGGACCTAGATAACGTTGATCTATTCACATGACCCAAGTTGTCAAGAACAAACGCAGAAAATTAAAAAAAACGAGTTTGGGGGAAAAAACATGAGACCCCAGTGTTTTCCAAACCCCCAAAACCCCAAAACAAAAAAGAAAAAATAGAGACTAATAATTTTTAAAGTCTTTAATTTACCCTTTAAAAAATTCTTTCTGAATCAAACTTATTTATTATCACTGGTTTTTCTTTTTCCCCACTTCCACTTAAATGTTTATCGTCTATTCTAGAGTCAAAAAAACTTGCTAGGGATGTACTATCCCAGGCATTTTGAATGTTTACATGGTAAGATGTTATTTTTGTTTAACAAAAATAGCTGTCTAAAGTTTCATCTGCACAATCTTTTTGTTTTCCCCGACTTATGCTATTTCTAATTTTCAGTTTAGAACGGAATCTAAATGTTTGTAATTGATTTTTCTCCCTCAAATTAAATCAAAAAAAAAGATCTTTTACCCCAATAATCGTTTTAAATCCTGACCATTTCCAGGGGGTTTGGGGTTTTACGCCTGATTTCCTAAACGAACCCAAAAAATTTATCTGTGTCTGGAAAAAAGTTTTTCCAGATTTTGGGGAGAAAAGTCTGTTTGTATTTTTGGGTTGGATAAAGGTGGGGGGGGGTTTTTTTGTTAGAGGATTTTAGCGTGGTAATCTTTTTTATACGGTTGTATAACGGGGATCGGAAACCCCTTTATGAGGCCCAAATTTGTTGTTGGAAGGTTTTGTTTGGGACTTTTAAAAAAAAAAGAACTTTGCCATCTTCCCAATTGTGGGGATTTTCACTCTTTTAAAAAATTCAAAGGTGGGGTTCCCTCCACCTTTGTCCAATTTAGCGGGTATAGGGTCCTTAAATGAAAACTTTTCAGGATGGCTGGAAATTATTTACAACCCCCTTATTAGAAAAAAACCTGAGTTTCTAAAGATTCCCCAAGCGTTCAAATTTTTTTGTGGACTTTCAGTGGAAAAACCAAATTCTTTGGATTCCGGGTGTACAATCGCTTATACTGTCATTCCCCACGGGGGTGAAGTTTGCTCCCAAGGGGTTTTTTTTGAAGTTTAAATGAAATTATCAACCGTACTTAAAGAATTTTTTTTTGGTGTTTTATTTACCTTTTTAAAACCAATTTTTTTTTAATGTTTTAAGAAATTTTTATTAAAATTAGGGTGCTCCCCGGGGGGAAAAAGTTTTTGCCTTCTTAGGAATATTTTATTGGGCCGGTGGGAGCACCCTTTTTTTTTTTTGAAGTCAATCATTTTTTATTGATATTTTTTGGTAGGGCCCCTAATCGGGGACCCCCTTTTATCGGGGGGGGGGATGTGGCGGCCAAAACCCAAAATATCAGATTTTTTTCAACTTGAATTCTCTTTTTATTAAAATTTACTTTTCAATTTCACACATCTACTATTGATTTTTTGGATTTGACTCTCAGGGGAGATTGCAATGGTGTCTTTATAAAAACTTTCAGAAAAAATACTGCGGGTAACACGATTTTACATTCTGAATCATGTCACCCAAGACATACTATTAAAAACATCCCTAGGGGTGAAATGCTTAGAGCGAGGCGTAACTGCACCAACACAGCAGATTTTCTAAAGGAAAGCCTTGAAATTGAACAAAGGCTAAAAACCAGAAATTATTCCTCTTGCAGCTTAAAACGTGCCAAACAGACGGCACTACATAAAACACGTAATAGTTTGCTGCATAAACAATATCAATCGGCTAACAAAACTTCTACAACCCGGAATCCCATAGTATTCACTACTAGTGTTGAGCGATTACGTTGGCCATCGACATCGGTCGATGGTCGATAGTCGACCATCATCGACAAGATAGTCGATAGTCGATAGTAGATTATGAGCGATGACCATTAAAGTCTATGGGAGAGCAACAACACCTTCATTCTTACACCCAAACAGGGCTGGAGAAGCTGGAATTAACATCCACAACAGTCAAATGGATACGTGCTACATCTTAGGCAACACACTTAGGTTATAAAAGCCACAGAAAAAAAATCACACACATTCACTATCCCTGTCTTGTACCACAGCATGACCTTTAAACCTGCATCACCCACAAATTAAAAAGTGCCAGAAGGCAGTATGATTTGAACCATTATTTTACTTGAACTGGAAATTGAAAATCCCTGTCCTGGAACACAGCATGAGCCCCAAACCTGCATGACCCCCAGATTTAAAAGTGCCGGAAAAAGGAGTCTTTCAACCACCATTTTAGTTGAACTGGACATTGACTATACATGTCCTGGGCCACAGCATGAGCCCCAAACCTGCATGACCCCCAGATTCAAAAGTGCCGGGAAAAGGAGTCTTTCAACCACCATTTTAGTTTCACTGGACACTGACTATACCTGTCCTGGGCCACAGCATGAGCCCCAAACCTGCATGACCCCCACATTTAAAAAGTGCCGGAAAAAGGAGTCTTTCAACCACCATTTTAGTTGAACTGGACATTGACTATACCACTATGTGGATAGAAAAATGAAAAAAAAAAGTCTCAGAAACAAAAGCAAAAAAAATAGGCAAGACCATAATGGGCTAGAACAAGTTGGTAATGATCTCTCCCCACTTCGCTAGGCCTGACTAACAGGTCTTTATCTATTTGTTTATATGCCCTGTTTTTAAATTGTGCTTTCAGGTCATCAAAGGGTTTTACAGTGGGAACCTTTTTGAAAGAAGTAAAAGCCTCTTCAAATACAAATCACACGTTACAAAATTACAACCAAACAGCTTGATAAACCACACACTATAGCTTATTTGACAAAAATATTTTCTTAAAGGTTCAAACTTATTTTATTAGTATTATTATTATTTATTTGAGAACACCAATGGTTCCAGGGCACTGTATAAGCCTTGGGGTTTAAATACATAATATGAGACTAGAACAAATACGATATTAGTAGTAAATAACAAACTGATGCAGAAGGGGGAGGACTCTGTACTTGAGAGTTCACAATCTACAATTGTGAAGGAAAGAGACAAACGGGGATGGACAGAGATGTTTGTATTATGGTGTAGTGGCAGTAGCCTTAGCACATATTCACTCAGCTGAAGGAAATGCACAACTATATGATGAAACAAACACTTCTTCCCTTTTAGAAACTTACATCTATACATGTATTACTGAAAGAATTGGAATCAAGTCAATTCCTGCATTGTCAGCCAAGGTACAAGTCCTGCTAATACCGTCTATTATTCCATTTATAATAAACAACAGGATACTTTCGATTGGTATTGTCCCTTGATCACATTTGGCATAAACAAGAGTCCGGTCATCCATTTGTATGTTTTATTCCTTTAGATATTATAATGGATATTGTTCATATGAAAGGAGATGAAGTCCAGCTCAGCTTGATGCAAATAAAAATCCACGTTTATTGCAGAGTGAAGATAAAACAAGACATCCAAGATAAACTTCTCACGCGTTTCAGGCCCAAACAACAAATGGCCCTTAGTCGTAGCATGGTAAAACACATAAACAGACCCACCTGTAAAGCATTATTGATTAGTAAATTAAGACACCTGTTCAATGTGCGGTGTATCTGTGTCTGACTCAAGATTGGCTTTTTTCCGTGCTCCCCGACATGAATTTGCTTATACATATATGGAGAGTGAAGTTTTGGAGGCCGGTGCTAGTGTTGAAAATGGATCGATCGACAATAACATCACCACACAAGATATTTTCTGTGTCAAGGATATTCATGATTGTAAATCACGTGTCGACAAAAGTACCATTATATTCAACAGCACTGCTAAAGACGTCCAGGATACTTTAGATATTAAAATCCACAGAATGGCAGAATGACCATTAAACCTGTCTGACCCACAGATTAAAAAGTGCCGGAAATAGGAGTCTTTCAACCACCATTTTAGTTTCACTGGACATATACTGTCCCTGTCCTGGGTAGCGCTTGCCCCTCCGTATGAGTGCGGACCAATTGAGCTTCACTTGGAAATACTGGTGGTTAACGCTCCTGTTCCACCCAGGTGCCCTTTTTCTTGGCATTCTTTTTCTCATTTTACTCAACGTGCTGGAGGAAATTGTCTCTGTACTTTGTTCTCTGTCGTGCTCCATACTCCATGTCCTCTGAATAACCTACATCTGGTCAAGTTTTCTGTACCTCCCTTGTACAATTCAGAGGAATTTTTTTACCAGCTATTTTGTACATGCAAGTTTTTTAGTAGTTTAATTCTAGAAAACACATTTTTAAAATAGGATGGAATCCCACCATGTCTTTGTTTCTCTTTTTTTTAATTGTATTAAATGGGTTGTCTCAATACAGGGATTGATAGCTATGTTAAAGATCTTGCAAAAACAAGTAATTTTGCAATATGTGTCCATTAACAGTGTCCTACTTATTCCTGTTTCTGACAGCACCATCACCCTTGAGCCACTCTTGACAATTGTGAAGAACAAATGTCTGTTAGAAACAACATTTTTTTATAATAGGACCTGTAGTATAGCTGCATTTCAAAGCAAAATGCCCCCAAAAATTCAAAGCATGACCCTTGAGCCACTTTGGACAATTGTGAAGAACAAATGTCTGTTAGAAACAACATTTTTTTTATAATTGGACCTGTAGTATTGCTGCATTTCAAAGCAGCATGACCCAAATTATAAAAATGACTTCTCAGCCACTGTTAAAAATTGTGAGGGAGAAATGCCACTTAAAAGCCACATTTCTGTTCCAAAGGACCATGATTATTGCTGTATCTCACAGCTACATGACCCAAAAAATTATAAATATGACTTCTCAGCCACTATTAAAAATTGTGAGGGAGAAATGCCACTTAAAAGCCACATTTCTGTTCCAAAGGACCATGATTATAGCTGTATCTCACAGCAACATGACCTCAAAACCATTGACAATGCGAAAACTTCTAAAGATAAAGTGAGTAAATGGAATACGGTGTTGTCATGAAACCTTGCTGTCTTTTACAGTCTCCTCACAGCAAAACCAGCAAAATGAACTGTTGGGAAAAGAGAATAAAAATTGCAGTAAGAAATGATCATTTTAAAAAACATTTTTCAAGAGGGCCATTTCTGTTTGAAGAGGAATGTGAAGTAGACCGGCAACTAATCGGTGTCCTCGGCAATTGGGGCAACAACATCATCAGAGATCCATGCCTGATTCATCTTGATGAAAGTCTAATGACCCACATTATCTGTGGAAAGCCGGATGCGTTTGTCTGTAATGACTCCTCCAGCTGTGCTGAAGGTCCGCTCAGATATGACGCTGGCTGCTGGGCAGGACAACACCTCTATGGCGTGGCGAGCGAGCTCGGGCCATTCGTCCATTTTGGATACCCAGAAGTCTATTGGGTCCGGAACACATACAAAAACATCGGTGTTGAGACGCAGATAGTCGTGCACCATGATCTTAAGCTGGTCTCTGTGTGTTGGATGTGTGCCCTACATTGCATGCGTTGGTGAGGTGGTAAACAAAGATTGCCAGAGGTCACCCATTAGGCTTCTGCCACTTTGCCTGCTGCTGCTGCTGCCGCTACGGCTACTTGGCACTCTACTGCTGTCACGTCGCTGATGTTGTTCCACCATGACATTTGGGGAACGTGAAGCAGACGCAACAGATGTCTCCAGTTGATCAATCAGCAAGGTCTCCATTTCCTGCATTTTACTCTCTATTTGGGTGGGTGGAAGGAAAGTGCTGAGTTTTGTTTTGTACCGGGGATCCAGGAGGGTGGCCACCCAATAACTGTTGTTCATTTTGATGGCCTTAATGTGAGGATCATGTTGGAGGAAATGGAGCATCCAAGCACTCATGTGAGAGATGGAGCCTTGATTTCCCAAGCCTCTGGGTCGAGGGGCACTAGCAAACTGATCTTCCTCATCTTCCTCCTCCGCCTCAAATTCGCGCCAACCTCTTTCCAAGGCAGGGACGTCGGTAACGTCGGTGTCTAGGAATACCTCCTCCTCCTCCTCCTCCTCCGCTGCCTCCGGCACAGCTTCAACACAGCCCTGACTTGCCTGAGATGATGCACCCTGAGAGCACCCTGTGCCACCTTGCACTAGCTCTGGACCCCGAACCACTGCCTAATGAAGACCGATGAAATTGTGAAACTGTTGGGCCTTGTGGATTTGACGGAGAGAAAGGCTCAGTGTCTGCATCTGTGTCCGTCTCCTCCTCCGTCACTGGTGGGACCTGTTGTATCAGAGTGTCCAATGATCGTTCCAGAACTAAGATCACCACAATGCTCATGCTGACAAGGGCATTGTCCGCACTGACCATTTTGGTGGCTTCTTCAAAACTGGCAAGGATGGTGCAGAGCTCTTTCACCTGCCTCCACTCTCGGTGGCTCAACACCCCGAGGTCCGCACCGCTGCTTGTCAGGCCATGTGTCACTTCGTACTGTGTAATGGCATTGCGCTGCTGCCACAATCGCTGTAGCATGTGGAGGGTGGAATTCCAGCGTGTTGCCACGTCAACAATGAGACGGTTGACGGGGAGGCCGAGCTGACGCTGCAACGCAGCCAGGCGGGACGAAGCAGGGTGCGAACGGCGGAAGTGCGAACTCAGACCTCGAGCCTTCTTCAGCAGGCAGTCCAGACCCGGGTAGCTCTTTAGAAATTTCTGGACGACCAGGTTCATGACATGTGCCAGGCAAGGGATGTGCTCCAGCCTACCGATCTTAAGGGTGGCCAGCAGATTTCGCCCGTTATCGCATACCACCTTGCCTGGCACAAGGTTCTTGTCACCCAGCCAGCGCTCGGTCTCGTTGCGGAGAGCCGTCCACAGCTCCTGACCTGTGTGGGGATGGTCTCCAAGACAGATTAATTTCAAAACGGCTTGGTTTCTCTGGGCACGTGATGCCACCAGAGGACCTTGGGGGAAAGAGCCCTGCACCATCCCTGCGGTTTTGAAGAGCATGCGCCGAGCCTGAGAGCCACCGTCACCCCCAGAGACATCCACCCAGCTCACCCAGTGAGCTGTCACAGAGATATAGCGGCCTTGGCCGTGCTTACTAGTCCATGTGTCGGTGGTCAGATGGACTTTTCCGGCCACAGATGCAGACAACGCGCTTGAAATTTTAGATGACACGTGGCTGGCCAGGGCAGGGACGGCTTTTCTGGCAAAGAAATGCCTGCTCGGCATTTGGTATTGGGGGCAGGCAAGGGCCATGACGTGGCGGAACCCATCTGTGTCCACCAGACAGAAAGGCAACATTTCCAAGGCCAAAAGCCTGGCAATGCCGACATTCAGGCTTTTGGCTTTGGGATGGTTTGGGTTAAAGTGTTTCTTCTGCTCCCAAACCTGGAAGACAGAAGGCTGGCTGCTAGACTGGCCGCTGTACGGCGTGCAGGTCGTCAAACTGGCGGGAGGAGAAGGGGTAGGATGGGTCTCTGGTGGTGCTGGTGGTACTCGGGCGACGGTGGAGGCTGAAGCGGAGGCTGATCCCTGATCATGACTCTGAGAGACATGGGCAGCTGAGGAACGCTTGGTGGTGGCGGAGGAGGAGGAGGCGGAGACAGAGGTTGGAGGCCCGGCGTCGGTCTGGCCTTTTTTGGCCAAGTGTTGCCTCCATTTCAACTCATGCATTCGCTGCATGTGACTAGACATGTTGGTGGTGGTTAACCACCTAAGGTTCTTGCCTCTACTTATGCGTTTACGGCAAAGGCGGCATATGACATCGCTGGGTGAATCAGAGGCTTGCTCAAAGAAGGCCCAGGCTTGAGAGGTCCTGGATAGTGTTGAGCGATTTTTATCGACAAAGTTGAAATCGGCAATTTTTTTAAATGGTGTGAAATTTTTTGGGGATCAGGGCTAAATTAAAGGCTAAAATTTTGTGAAATCATCTTTTAAGATCGCCCAAAATTTTGGGCGTTTCCCCTGTAATTTTGGGGGCCCCAGCAAATCAGATTACAGAAAAGCGGGTAAAGATTGTGTGCGACGTCATGATGGGATGTGTAGGGTTTGGCGATTGGCGGGAAAAACCCACATGACCCCCGTTTTACAAAAAACCCAGCTTTTCCCTTTTCCCCCCCTTTAAATGTCTCTCAGCGTTAATAGGAGTGGGGCCCGTGCGCTCTGCCTGGGGCCAAACAGCTCAGCAAAAAAAATTCTATTTCTGCCAGAAAAAACCTCTAAAATTTTCGTTTGTGATCCTTAAAATTTTTTTTTAAATTTTAGGATTGGAAGATTTTATGTAGTTTGGAAAAAATTTTAAAGGGCCTCCCGGCTTTTAAAGTCATGGGTGGAGCGGGGGGGGGGGGGGGGGCCCGCGGGCGAACACAGAAAAGCTCAATAAAAAAACACTGGATAAAGTTCATCAAGACTTATTTGGTAGACTTCCCACTGAAATATCTTTTTTAAAAAAACAGTTTGCTATTGAAATTTTTCCCCTGGATTTTGGACAGCCTAACTTATATTAGGTTACACATCATTTCTATAATGCAGGTCTCGTTTAGGTGCAAAAACCCCAAATTTTTATTTTTTCTTTTTAAAATTTTCCCGATAGTTTTTCTTTTTAAATTTTTAAACCCATTCCCCCCTTTTTTTATATATCCACCTTGCACTTAAATCTGAAAACAGCAATTTTATAGTCCCACAGGTAAAATTTAAAGGTGCAAAAAATCCGTGTATTAAACAAAAAATTTAAAAGAAAAGTGTTTTTTTGTTTTTGGGGCGCACTACAGCTTTTTCATTGAGGGCAGCTGGCCCACGTAAATTTTAAAACAGCAATTTTTAGTCACCCAGGTAAATTGAAAAGATGAAAAAAATACGGGGGTATTATCAAAAAACAAAAAAAAGATACGTGTTTTTTTGGACTTTGGGCACTTCACTTTGTTAAATTGACGCATTTTGCACTAAACTAAAAACAGAAAATTTTAAAAGTCACCACAGGTAAATTGAAAGGGTGAAAAAATTAACTATGTTTTTACAGGGAAAACATAACGTTTACGTTTTTTTGACCTTTTGCCTTCCAATTTGTTGATAGACAACTTGCAGTTAAATTTAAATCCGGGCAATTTTTTTTTTTGATTAGGGGGATTTGAAAATTTGCTGTGTTTTGGGCCTTTCTTTTAAAAAGGGAGCTTTCAAAAACTATTCCATCCCTTCTCAAATTTTTATTTTTCGGGAACAGGGAAAGCGAAATGCGGGTAAGGAGCAAAGAGGGGGGTGGAAACATGGGGGTTTAAAGGTACAAAGAGAAAGGTGCCCCTTTCCCAGTGCTGGAAACAACACCCATGCCAGGGGATCGTCAGTTGCGGGGACCATCGGGCCTGTCATCGCGGGGTTTCGGGGCCCCTGGAATCTCATTTAAACGAACAGTGTCGCCAATCGTCCTCAGGGTTAATGCAACCTGCACCCCAGCAGTTTTAAACCTCCTGTCCCCCCCATCACGGGCACAAATGCCCCAACATCACTTTCATCAGCACCCGCCCCAACCCTGAAGAGCCCAAATTAAACTCTTTTGTACCCACCACTGGGGAAATTAATCCTTTGTCTGAAGCCCTTTTTGATGACAAAATGCGGTTGGGGTCAAAAGGGCTTTTAAAAGAAAAAGAGGATGTTTATTTCCTGCTCTGCGCCCAGTTTACTGAGCCATCAAAGGGAGGAGAAGGAACCCATTAAATGGGCCCAAAAATTTCCCCCGGGGCGGTGGGGCAACGCCTTGCGGGCCCCTTTCTTGCTTGTAGCCCGAAATTTTTGGATGCAGAAAGTCAGGAGGACCAAGTCCCCCTGTGTTTTGATGAGATGAGACAACATTGGGGTTTCCATCGTGGGTCTTTTCCTCAAAATTTTGCGCGGGGGCTTAAAATCATGGATGGGGAGGAAGACAAAGGGGGTTTGTGCAAAAGGGGCCCCCGCCCAAAAAAGGGAAAAAGGGGGGGTCCGCAGAAGTCCGCGATATATTCCGCCACCCACGGTCACCCAAAACCCCCGCTCCCGCTTATCACCGTAAAAAAGGGGTCCAGAACCTCTCAAGCCTGGCCTTTTTTGAGAAACCCTCTGATTTCCCCCAGCGATTTCAAATGCCCCCCTTTTGGGCCGTAAACGTTAAGTAGGGGCAAAAACCTTTAAAATGGTTAACCACCCACCAACATGTCTAGTCACATGCACCCCAATGCATGAGTTAAAAATGGGGGGAACACTAGGCCAAAAAAGGCCGGGACCGACCGGGCCTCCAACCATTTGTCACACCCTCTGCCCTCCGCCCCCCTCCCCCCGCCACCCCCAAAGCTTTTCCCCAGTCCCCAATGGTCTCTCAGAGTCATGATCAGGGATCAGCCTCCGCTTCAGCCCCCCACCCCCCCGCCCCAAGTACTACCAGCACCCCCCGAAAACCCCTTTTCCCCCCCTTCTCCTCCCCCCTTTTGACGACCTGAAAAGGGCGTACAGCGGCCAGTTTTGGCTCCAGCCTTTGTCCCAGGTTTGGGAGCGAAAAAAACACTTTCCCCAAACCATCCCAAAGCCAAAAGCCGAATGTCGGCATTGCCGGTTTTTGGGCCCTTGGAAAGGGTGCCTTTCCGTCAGGGGGGACACGGGAGGGGTTAAAACACGTCAGGGCCCCTTGCCTCCCCCCAAATTTCCAAAATCCCGACAGGCATTTCTTTGAGAAAAGCCGTCCCTGCCCTGGCCAGCCATTTGTCCCCCTAAAATTTCAAGCCCCTTTGTCTGCATCTGGGGCCGGAAAAGTCCATTGACCACCCCCCCAAAAGGGACTAGAAAGGCACCCAAAGGCCCGCTAAAATCTCTGTGACACTAAATGGGGGGCCCTGGGGGGTTGCCCTCTGGGGGTGACGGTGGCTCTCAGGCTGGGCGCACGCTCTTCAAAACCCCCAGGGATGGTGCGGGGTTTCTTTCCCCCAAGGTCCTCTGGTGGCTTAAACGTGCCAAGAAAAACCCAAGCCTTTTTTAAAATTTAAATCGGGTCCTGGAAAACCTTTCCCCCTTACAGGCGGAAAGCTGGGGACGGCTCTCCCCAAAAACCAAGCGCTGGCGGGGTGCCCAAGAAACCTTGCCCCCAGGCGGTGGAATGCGATAACGGGGGGGAAAATCTGCGGGCCTCCCTTAAACGGTGGGCTGGAGCACTCCCTTCCCGGGCACATGTCATAAACCCTGGTCATAAAATTTTCTAAAGAGCAACCCGGGTTTTCTCCCTGCTGAAGAAGGCTCGAGGTCTGATTTCGCACTTCCCCCTTTCGCCCCCCCTGCTTCGTCCCGCCTGGCTGCGTTGCAGCTCACTCGGCCCCCCCCCGTCAACCGTCTCATTGTTAAACGTGGCAACACGCGGGAATTAAACCCTCCACATGCTCCAGCAATTTGGGGGCCAGAAACCCGCAATGCCTTTAAAGCGGGTACAAAAGGACCCCAGGGCCCTGACAAGAAAGGGGTTCGGACCTGGGGGTTTTTGGGCCCCCCCGAGAGGGGTGGGCGGGTGAAAGAGCCTCTGCACCACCCTTGCCAGTTTTGAAGAAAGCCCCCAAAAGGGTCAGGCGGAAAAATTCCCTTGTCAGCATGAGCTTGTGGTGATCTTAGTTCTGGAAGGGATCGTTGGCACCCCCGAAACAAAGGCCCCGCCAGCGCGGGGGAGGAGACGGACACAAAATGGGGAAACGGAGCCTTTCTCCTTTCAACCCCACAAGGCCCGACAGTTTAAAACAATTTCACCCGGTTTCATTAGGCAGTGGTTCGGGGGCCCCCAGGCTAGTGAAAGGTGGCCCCATCAGCTTCAGGGTGCATCATCTCAGGAAAAGCCCAGGGCTGGGGTTTGAAGCTGTCCCGGAGGCAGGGGAGGGGGAAAGGAGGGGGAGGTTTTCCTAGCACCGACTTACCGCCCGTCCCTCCCTTTGGGAAAAAGGAGGTTGGCCGCGAATTTGGGGCCTGAGGAGGAAGTTGGGGAAAGATCAGTTTTAGTGCCCCCCGACCCGACTTTGGGGAAAACAAAGGCCCCCAAACCTCACATGAGTGCTTGGAAGCTCCATTTCCTCCAAAAATGATCCTCGCCTTAAGGCCATCAAAAAGAAAAACAGTTACTGGGTGGGGGACCCCCTGGATCCCCCGGGACAAAAAAAAAAACCCCCACTTTCCTTCCCCCCACCCCAAAAAAGAGTAAAATGCAGGAAAAGGAGACCTTGCGATCTTTTGCGTCGCTTCCGTTCTTCAAATGTCAAAGGTGGAACAACCCAGCCCACGTGAAGCAGTGAAATGCCCAAATAGCCGTAGCGGCAGCAGCAGTAGGCAAGGTGGCAGAAGCCCTAATGGGTGACCCCTGGCAATCTTTATTTACCCCTCCCAACGCCCTCAATGCGGGCCCCACATACAACACCCAGAGACCAGCTTAAGATCATGGGGCACAACTATTGCGTCTCAACACCGATGTTTTTGTATGTGTTTTGGACCCAATAGACTTCTGGGTTTCCAAAA
This sequence comes from Phyllomedusa bahiana, assembly GCA_025379985.1. Lineage (NCBI taxonomy): Eukaryota > Metazoa > Chordata > Amphibia > Anura > Hylidae > Phyllomedusa > Phyllomedusa bahiana. The sequence goes on from JAODAL010005270.1 coordinate 99,619, forward strand.
AGGGGCGAATGGCCCCCAGCTTTGGGTGCCCCCGCCATAGAGGTGTTGTCCTGGCCCCCGCAGCCACGTCATAATTTGGGAGACCTTCAACACAGCCGGAAAGGGGTCTATTACAAAACAAAAAGCCCTCCCGGGTTTCCACAATAATTTTGGATCGTTTTACTTTCATCCCAAAATGAATCAGGCATGGATCTCTGATGATGTTGTGGCCCCAATTGCCGGGTCCCCCGAATTTTGTTTTCTGGTCTAAATTCACATTCCTCTCCAAAAAAAGAAAAAGGTCCCTTGAAAAACTTATTTTTAAAATTTTTCCCTTTTCTTACTGCAATTTTTATTTTTCAGTTCCCAACAGTTCATTTTTCTGGTTTTTTCTGTGAGGGGACTGTAAAAGGGGCACCAAGGTTTTTTGACAAAAACCCTATTTTCCAAATTTTCTCACTTATCTTTTGATTTTTTTTTCATTGTCAAAGGTTTTGGGGTATTTGCCTCCAATTTTTTTAAAAGTGGCTGGAAAAAGTCATATTTATAATTTTTTTGGGGTATGTTTTCCCGTGAGAAAACAGCAATTTTTAAAGGTCCTTTGGAAAAAGAAATTTTGGCTTTTAAAATGGCATTTCTCCCTCACAATTTTTAAAAAAGTGGCCTTTAGAAATATTTATAATTTTTTTTTGGGGCATGTTGCTTGAGATACCAAATTAAATAATTATGGTCCCCTTTGGGAAACGAAATTTGGGTTTTAAGTGGAAAATTTTTCCCCCCAATTTTTTTAAAAATGGCTTGGGGAAGTCATTTTTATAATTTTTGGGGGTCATGTTGCTGTGAGATACAGCAATAATTATGGGGCCTTTGGAACAGAAATGTGGCTTTTTAAAATGGGCCCTTTTTCCCTCCAATTTTTAACAGTGGGTGAGGGGGTATATTTATTTAATTTTTTTTGGGGGCATGTTGCTGTGGGATTTAAAAATATAATCAGGGCCCTTTGGGAAAAGAAATTTTGGCTTTTTAAGTTTTGGGATTTCTCCCTCAAAAAATTTTTTTAAAAGTGGCTGAGAAGGGCAATTTTTTTTAAATTTTTTTGGGGCTTGCCCCGCTTTGGAAAAAGCAGCAATTCTATAGGTCCTATTCAAAAAAAAGTTGTTTCTAATAAACATTTGTTTTTCACAATTGTCCAAGTGGGGTCATGGGGCATGTTTTTTAAATTTTTGGGGGGGATTTTGCTGTGACATGCAGGGTATACACAGGTTATTAAAAAAAATTTTGTTTTAACAGACATTTTTTCTTCACAATTGTCAAAAGTGGGCTCAAGGGTGATGGTTTCTGTCCCAAAAAAGGAATAGGGGGGACAACTGTTTAAAGGAACATAATTTCAAAATGACTTGTTTTTTTTCAAGATCTTTTTAAAATAGCTATCAAACCCGTTTGAGGGCAAACCCCTTTTTTATAATTAACCCAAAAAGGGGAAACAAAGGGCCCTTTGGGATTCCATCCCATTTTAAAAAATTTTTTTTCAGAATTTTAAAATAAATAAAAAACTTGCATGTACAAAAATTTGCTGTTAAAAAAATTTCCCTGAATTTTACAAGGGAGGGACAGGAAAAAAATTTACCAGAGTTTGGATATTCAGAGGACATGGAGTATGGAGAAAGGACAGAGAAAAAAGTACAGAGACCAAATTTTCCCCAGCACGTTGATAAAATGAGAAAAAGGGAAAGCCAAAAAAAAGGGACCCGGGTGTAACAGGGCGTTAACCACCCAAATATTTCCCAAATGAAGTCAATTGGGGCCGCATTCATACGGAGGGGGGAAGTGCTAAACCCCCGGGGCTTGAACCCGTGTCGAGGAAGGCTGGGGTTCTCCCCACTTCCGCTTCCCCCACTCTTTCTTCACACGACGTTTTCGTTGCCCCGCGTCATTCCCCCGGGATTTTTTTCCTGCCCTGTTAATTGATGGGATGCCAAACCCGGGCCCCCCTCAAACCCCACCCCCGGGAAAAATCCGGCCCTGGGGCATGCCCCGGGCACGGGCCCGGGATAGTCAATGTCCCGTTCAAAATAAAATGGTGGTTGAAAGACTTCCCTTTTTTCCCGCACTTTTTAATCTGGGGGGCGGGCAGGGTTTTTGGCCCTACGCCCAAACCTTTTCACTTCCCAAGGGACACTGGCCTGACAAGCAGCGGTGGGACCTCGGGGGTTTTTTGAGCCCCCGAGGTGGAGGGAGGTGGGAAAACTCTGCACCATCCCTTTCCAGTTTTGAAGAAGCCACAAAAATGGGCAGGCGGAAATGCCCTTTTCCCCTTGAGCATTGTGGTGATTTTATTTCTGGAACGATTTGTTGGACCTTTTGGAAAAAAAAACCCCGGGGCCCCCCCAGCGACGGAGGAGGGGACGGGGGCAAAAGATGCGGACACGGAGCCCTTTTCTCCGGGCAAATCCACAAGGCCCCCACAGTTTTACAATTTCAAACGGGTTTTATTTTTGGGAGTGGTTCGGGGAAAGGGAAACTAGTGCAAGGGGGGCGCATCAGCTTTTGGGGTGCATCTTCCCCAGGCAAGTCCGGGCTGTGGAAGCTGTCCGGGGGCAGCGGAGGAGGAGGAGGGATTCCTGCAGTCCCGGACAAAGGATTCAATGTTTCCCGTTCAACTAAAAAGGGGGGGATGAAAGACTCCTTTTTTTTTCCCGGGACTTTTTTAAAAACTGTGGGGGCAGACAGGTTTAAGGGTCCTGCGCGGTCCAGGGGCAGGGTTTGGCAAAGTCCAGTTCAACCAAAAATGGTGGGGGTTTAAAGGCTCCTTTTTCCCGGGACTTTTTAATCTGGGGGTCCCGACAGGTTTTTAAAGGTCCAAAAAGCGGTTTCCCGGAAGTTTTAGTCAATGTCCAGTTTTAACTAAAATGGGGGTTTAAAGACTCCTTTTTTTGGCCCCTTTTTAATCTTTTGGGTTTAGAAAGGTTTAAGGGTCATGCTGGGGGTCCCGGACAAGGGTTTTTCAATGTCCAGTTTCAACAAAAAAAGGGCGGGTTTTTTTTAAAGACACTTTCTTCCGGCACTTTTTAATCTGTGGGGCATGCAGGTTTTTAGGGCATTGCTGCGTTCCAGGACAGGGGTATTCAATGTCCCGTTCAAGTAAAATATGGGCAAATAATACTGCCTTTTGGCCTTTTTAATTTGTGGGTGAAATCAGGTTTAAGGGTCATGTGTGGTACAAACCGGGAAAGTGAATGGTGGTGCTTTTTTTCTGTGGGTTTTATAGCCCCAAGTGTTGTGCCCAAGATGAGCAGGTATTTCCTTTTTACTGTTGTGGCCCCGTTAATTCCCTTCTCCAGCCCCCGTTTTTGGGTTTTTAAAGAATGAAGGTGTTGTTGCTTCCCATAACTTAATGGTCTTCAGAGATTTTGGGGGTCCCCCCTATCGACATCGATTAAAACCCTTTTCGATGGGGGCCGACTATCCCCCCACTATTCGCCCCGATGTCGATAGCCAAAGTAAAACGCTCAAACATATTTTCCCGGACCTTTTTGACGGGCGAAAAAACGAGGGCGGGTTTCCGCTGACCGTGGCCGGAATCATATCAGCGGAATTCTGCCCGCCCCCCTTTCCCTTTTTTTAGGCGGGAAACCCCTTAAATGCACCACCCCATCGTCTTCCCCCGTCCCGTTTATGAAGTACTCGCAAGCAAATTTCCGGGAAAAGATCACATGGACCGCCAAAGTCTCATCATCAACACAGGGGACTTCGTCGTCCTGACAATTTTGCATCCGGAGGTTTCGGGCTACAAGCAAGGGGTCCCGCAAGGCGTTGCCAAACCCCCCCGGGGTTTTTTCCGAATTTACTGGGTTCCTTATCCTCCTCTCATGGCCCTCATAACTGGGCGTCCCCGAGCTAACTAAATCAAACCTCTTTTTTCTTTTAAAAATGCCTTCTGACCCCAAACCCCATTTTGTTATCAAAAAGGGTCTTCAGACAATGGATTATCCACAGTGGGGGGTACACGATTTGGGACTTTTGGGCTGCTTCATGTTGGACGGATGCTGAGGGCCCGGCTTTTGTGGCCGTACTGGGAGGACAGGAGGAAAGGATTTGTGGATGCAGGTTGCATTAACCACTAAAGGACAGTTTTGGCGACGCGGGTTCTTTTAGGGAGATTCACAGGCCCCTGCCCAAAAGCGTGACGGGCCCTGACAGCCCTTGGAAAAACTGACGACCCGCTGGCATCCCGGTTGTCGCCAGCACGGGAAAGGGAGCCCCCTTTTTCTCGAAACCTCTACCCCCAAGGGGTTTTCCCCCCCTCTTTGCTGGGTTTAAACACCTCATTTCGCTCCATTTTTCAGAAATATAAAAATTTGAAAAAAGGTAGGGAAAAATTTTTTGGGAAAAGGTCTCTTTTTTAAAAGATGGAAAATTTCACAGTTTATTTAAATTTTTAATTTAAAAAAACAAAATTGTGGATTCAAATTTAATTTGCAAGGTGTCTATAAAAAATTCTGGCCCTGGGCAAAAGTGCAAAAAAAAAAACCGTATTGTTATGTTTCGTAAAAATTACAAAAATATTTTTGGAAACCTTTCAATTCACCTGGGTGACTAAAAAATTTGCTGTTTTCAGATTTATGGGGCAACCCTGTCAAATGAACAAAGTTTGTAGTGCGCCAAAGTAAAAAAAAACACGTACCCTGTTATGTTTTTCGTTTAATAAAAGATATTTTTGGCACCTTTAAAATTCACCTGTGGTGACTATAAAATTGGGGTTTCCCAATTTAAGTGCAAGGTTTTTCTAAAAAAACAAATTGGACTGGGCAAAAAGTGAAAAAAACCCACGTACCCTTTTAAAGTATTCGTAAAATTACAAGATATTTTTTGAACCTTTAAATTTCACCTGTGGGGGAATAAAAAAATTGCTTTTTTCCCGTTTTAAGTGCAAGTGCCTCAATAAACAAACCCTTTTGTGCCCCCCAAAAAAAAAAAAAAACACGTATCTGTTATGTATTCTTTATAATACAAGTTTTTTTTTGGCCCACCTTTCAATTCACCTGTGGGGGACTAAAAAAATTGCTGGATTAAAAATTTAAGTGCAAGGTTTCTATAAACAAATCGGGGACTGGGAAAAAAGTGAAAAAAAAACACGTATCTGTTATGTTTCGTATAATCAACTTTTTTTGGCACCTTTAAAATTCGCCTTTTGGTGCCCCTTTAAAAATTGCTGGATTAAAATTTAAGTGCAAGGTGGCTTTATTCAAAAGGGTTTGGAATGGGCAAAAAATTGAAAATGAAAAACCCTTTTTTAAAATTTGGAAATACTGATAATAAAAGGGGGAGTTTTCCCCACCTAAAAAAGAGACCTGCAGTTACTAAAAAAGGGATGTGTTTTCCCTTTTAAGTTCAGGTCCCCCAATATCCGGGAAAAATATTTAATAAAAAAACTGTTAATAATAAAGCAAATTGCAATTTTTACACAAAGTTTGGTGTAATTTATCCAGTATTTTTATAGAGTTGGGGTCTGTTTTTTCGCCCGCGGGGCCCCCCCAAGTCCCACCCGTGATTTTACAGCCCGGTGGGTTTGCTCCTTTAAAATTCTCTAGAAAAACTACTTAAAATTTTCCCAACCCTTAACTAACTAAATTGAAAGGATCACAGCTAATAGTAGAGGTTTCTCTGTGAAAAAAATAGAATAATTTCGCTGATTTTTGGTTTTGGACACACGAGAGCGAGTCCTACTGCTAGGGAAAACGCTGAGGGGGACACTGGGGTAAAACAGGAAGGGCGTTCTATGAAAAAATTCGGGGGTTTTCATGTTTTTTTTTCCCACCCCAAATCGAAACCATACACATCCCAGTCATGAGTCGCACACCCCATCTCACCCTGCTCTATTCTGAAAGTTTATTTGCTGGCCCCCCAAAATGACAGGAAGCCCCAAAAAAAAGGCGCGATCTTAATAGATGTTGCACAGATTTTAAACCTAAATTATGCTTTATCTAAAAAACCCGATCCCAAAAAAAACCCTGTCCCCGATTTAAAAATTTTTGTCAAAAATAATCGCTCAACACTTTTTCCACTACCCCTATATTTATGGAATTTCCTATTATTTAGGAAGTTTTTTTCCCTTTTAACTTACCTTAGATCCATTTTTTTCTGTTTGCTTTTTAGGAGGTTTCAGTTTTTTACCCAAACGAGCCCCCCACCCAAAGGGACAGCGTCTTTCACCTAGTCTGTTTCGGGGACCTTTTCACACAATTTATTTGGGTTTCCCGTTACCCCTGCGATTTTTTTGATGTGGTCATATCAGATGCTTTGTTGGGGTTTGTACGTAGCCAGTCCATTCCTTCAGGCCCAATTACAAACGGGCCCAAAGATTATGCTTTTTAACAGTTTATTAATTTTTAATACCCAATATGTAATTATTTATTTAAACTTGCCTTCAGTGCTGCGTCCAATATTTTTGGGAAAATGCACCCCCGGAAAAATTTAAAAGGGGAAACCGCTTTAAAAAAGGAACTATCGGATGCTCGGGCGGGAGTCCCAACCGGATGGTCTGCAGTGTCGCGGCTTTGGGCGAAAGGGGTTTCATGCGGGGTAATAATAAAAAAACTCTCCTAGTACGGGGAGGGGTTTAAAAAGGGTTTTAATCTCCCCCCAGAGGGGGGGGGGATCGAAAAAAGGTTGTTTTTTAAAACCGAGAATCCTTTTGGATTTTTACTTTAAAAAACCAAATGCCATGTGGGTTAAACAGTAGACAGGAAAAATTAAATTCTGCACTATTAATATGATTTTATCGATATGTTGCTTTAATGTACATGTCCTGTTTTTTTTTGTTTTTTTTTGAAATCTTAAAGTAGACACAGATAAAATGCACATTGAACAGGTGTTTTAAAAGTTTACTAATTAATAATGCTTTTTAGGTGGGTCTGTGTATGTGGGTTTTTCCATTTCTATGGGCTAAGGGCCCCTTTGTTGTTTGGGCTGAAAAAGCGTGAGAAAATTTAAACTTGGATTTTTTGTTTTATCTTCACTCTGCAAATTAAAAGTGGATTTTTTTTTGCATCAAGCTGAGCTGGACTTATCTCCCTTTCATATTTGCATTCCCATTGCCAGGGTCCGTGCTCGCGAAAGGTGTTTAGGTGAAAATGGATTTATTTCAAATTAAATTTATCTAAGGAATTGGGTTTTTGGCACCATTCAAACTTCCCCGGTTGGTCATAAACCCAGGGCGAGCCCGGATCTTGGGGTCGTCCCCCCCCAAAACCCCAGGACAAAAAAAAGGTCGGTTTTTCCGGAAGGTATTTGTTTTGTTTTTGTGCCCCTGCACACAATTTACCGGGGGTTTGGGTTTTCTCCGCTGTTTGCTTAGAAAAAAACCCTTCCCCTTTACATAGGGGATGTTTTTATTCCCCCCGAAAAAAAGGACCCTAAGAAATGAACATGTTAATATTTTTAAAATTTGGGCACCCAAAAAAAAACCGCCCGGGGGGGGAAAATCTGTACAGTGAAGATGCTGCGAGGTTTTTTCCCTTAAGGGCCGTTTTAAAAGTTTTTCGGTGGTTTTTCGCCGGGGGCCCTTATGGTCACCTTTAAAATTAAAAATTTTTTTATACGTCACTGTGGGTGGGAGGGATTGTGATTTGGGTGTCATTGGACACGCGGGGGGGTTGGGGGGGCCCCTGTTTTAGCTATGTTATGGAGCACTAATGGTAGTACTGTTATTGACTGAGTTATGGAGCACTGTGATGGCAGTAAAGTGATTGGCTGTGTCATGGAGAACTGTGATGACACAATTGTGAAATTTTTCTGGGTTTTTGGGAACATTATAGCGCCGTGATTTTGGGTGTGTTATGGTTTCACTGTATGGGCGACCCCATAAACTTCCTCAGAAGATAAAATTTGGGTTTTAATTGCCAGAGATTAAGGAAGGAATTACCTAGTTATATGCTGGGGGTTTTTACCAGTAAAAAACCCGAAGAAAATTTAAAAGGGAAAAAATATTCTATTTCACCCGATGCCTTTTTAAATTTTAAAGTTGTTTTAAAAAAAGTTCCAAATTTATCATCCTAAAATGCTAAAAATTTTTTGAAAAAAACCCTGATGTGGAGTTTCCCCTTTTACAATTCCCATTATGTTACAAAAATTACCCCAAAAAAAGCTGTTCACAATTGTGCCATCATTTGATTTCTCATTATCTTATTGTATATTTTGTTACATATTAATTTGTGCTATATACAGCTAATGGGCAAAATAACTAGAACATCAAATGTAGACCACACAGGGTTTTTTGTGTGGAGTAGAGCCCTTGTTTAAATAGTGGGCCAACACCTTTTTTTAAATTCCCCTTGAAAAAAAGTTAATTTTAAAATTTAGACAATAAGTATGAGACTTACTAAAAAGGGCCCTGTTCACGGTTATTCACGGCGGATTTGTGCGCCCTATTGAGCGCACAAAACCGCCGTGAAAACGGGGCGGGGCCGGGGGGCGGGCCGCCCCCCCGGTAAAATATTGGGGGTTTTTTCATGTCCCCTTTCTTTTTCCCCCCGGCGGGGTTTTGCCGAAGCGGGGAGGAGCGACGGAATCCACTGGTTTTCAATGAGAGAAAGGGGGGTTTCCGTAAAAATTGCTGCCCGCGGATTGGCGCCGTATTGAAGCGCAAATCCGGCGAGCAAATACGGGCCCAAATCCGCGGCAAAAATAATCCGTGTGAACGAGGCCAAATACTACATTTTAAAAACATTTGTTTTACTATGTGAGAGAAAACAGGTCTACTCTGGTCATCTACTATTTGAAAGAGACAATATTATCTCTTGTGGGACTAAAAAATCAGACATTGCTTTGACTTTGGGAGGGCCCTTTTCATGTTTTTGTGTATCGTTTTTTTATTACAGCAAAACAAAACTTGCAAATCACAAAAATCAAAAACCCCCTGTAAACCTTTGATGTTTAAAAAGGGCCCGACCCTATTGACCTTTTAATTTTAAAAAATTTTTGTGATCTGTTCGCAACAGGTTTAGTGACATTGTTCAAATAGACATCAGTCAAAAGGATAAATTCTTGGAGACTCTTCCAAAAGACTTAATTCAAGGAGAATCACACAGTTCTTTTGCATAAAAGAAATCAGTATTGTTTTTTTCAAATTCCAAAGTTCTGTTTGCAAACGGGGGTATGTAAATTACAAAGGGGCCCCAAACCAAAAATTTTGATATTTTTCATAAATTTTTTAAGAAAATTTAAAGGGCCAAATGATGTGATTTTAAACTAAAAAAAGTTTCCCCGGGGGTGCAAAAAATTTAATTTTTTTTAAAGGGATTTTTTTCAAAATAAAGATTAGCTTTCCGATATGTAGGGGCAAAATAAAAAGAAGACTATTATCTTAAAAATATTTTCCCTTTTTTTATTTAGCTTTGTTGAGGAGTTAAGAGATTTTTTCTTTTCTGAGTTCACACAAATTTTCCCGGTTAAACCCACCATTCTCTTTCTATCTGATAAGTGGAAGATTTGTCCCTTCCCTTTGGGGGATTTTTACTACTGCTGTTTGTAATCTCTAGGAATAGAGTTTTGTTTAAAGTGGTTATCTCAGTATTTTTATGTTAAAGATCTTTAAAAAAAAAAGCCACTTTCAAAAAATTTGTCCAAATTTAAAAGTGTCCTACCTATTCCTAGAAAATCCTCTTTTTTTATGGGCTGCATCAGCTCCTCTGGGCGCTATAGCTGCCCGACCCGGTGTCCCCAGCAGCTCATCCCGTAGGCCAGTAAATGCCCAAATAAACACGCCCCCGAATTTCAAAAATGAAAAAATAAGGGAAAAAAGGGGCTGAGGTAAAATGAAATGGGTGTAGTAACAAAAAAACCCCCCTTTTAAGATAAGGACACGTTTTCACTTCTTATAGCTCTAGTCTTGTGCACTACAGATTTTACATCTCCTTTGTTTAAATTTGGGAAAGTAACAGGCTCAAAGGGAGAAATAGCGAGCAGATATGCGAAAACACTGGTTTTAGGGCCCCCCTTAACCAAAAAAGTGTGAGCTGAAGCTGACTGTGGTACTCTTTGGTGAGGAAGGCCCCCCCTTTTTAGTTTTTTCCCCTTTGGCTGTTTTACGATTCGGGTTCAGACTCGCAATTCCTGTTCCCGTCATGCATGCTAAAAAGGCTCAGCTAGGAATAACCCGAGCTAAATGACAATCACTCCTTTTTTTAGCTGTGAAACTTATGGTGGGAAGCCCCTTCATAGGTTTTTTCCCAAACTGGGGTGTTTCCAGAATCAGGTTCAGGCTCGCACTTCCTTTTTCGTCATGTCACTGAAGGGGCCCCGTTCACAAGGCTTATTGCCGACGGGTTTGTGGCCGTATTGAGCCACAAAACCGCCGTGAATAGGGGCGGGATGGGGGCGGGGGGCCCGGGGCGCGGGGGGGCGCCGCTCCCCCCCCCATTGGAAAAAATGAAATTTTTTTCGGCGCGGCCCCGCGTAAAAAATGTTTCATTCACTTTCTCCCCTGGGCGGGATTTTTCCGAGCGGGGAAAGGGGGCGACGGATTCCAAATTTTTCTCCCAAAGAGAGCAGTGGTTTCCAAAAGACTCAGAGGATTTGGGGGCCGAATTTAAGGCAAATTTGGGGGCGGGGAAAACGGGCCCAAACCGTCGGCAAAAAAAGCCCTTTGTGTAACGGGGCCCCCAAAGGCTACTTGGTTTGCAGGCTAAAAATTTACAAAACCCCCTATTTGACCAACCCCCCCGGCTGACCAAGGCATTATGTGTCTGAAATTGGAAGTGACTCCCGGGGAAACTGCATGTGGAAGGAAAAAACCCCTTTATAGGGAATATGTTTACCAAATTTTTTTTTAACTTATTAAAATAAGACATTGATGCATATTCTTTTCTTATTAGCCGTTTTTATTTTCTGAATGTATATTTCTCAATTTGGTCGTCCATATATGATTGCGGGGACCACATTCATGCCTTTACTGCTTTAAGAGCATTGATAGAGATGCTTTACAGCAGCTTCATGGACATAGGAGGCTGTGAAATGGAACAGTTCCATTGACTTTTATAGGAGAGTTTTCTAAGCATGCTCTGTGACCTGGGAAGAAGTCACTGTGCAGGGAGGGGGAGAGGGTGAACTGTGACTATCTCCTATTGTGACTGGTGGATCTTGTGTTATCTATACACACTGGTATCACCTTTCAGTTTAATCTTGCATGTGCTGATAATGAGCAGACTACTGAAAATCTCTCTCCACGGAACAGGAAGTGTGAGACTATTATTAGGCATAGGGGCCAAAGTGAAACCTGCAGGACTTAAGAATAAAAAAAAAAATATTGAAAATGATATTGAAAAATAAAAAAATAACCAAAAATTATTTTAAAAAAATTATTTTTTGATGACACATTCCCTTTAAGTACAATAATGTTTGGTGTGGGGCACTTTAACATTTGCATGGATACAGCACCAAAGGCTGACCTGAAAGGATCCATTGAGTAGTGGGCAAATCTACTGGTGAACCCCTGCCTAAAAGCGCAAGTAACTTTTGCACTACTGTCAAAAAGGGCTCATCAAGAGCATTTAATGCTCCATGAGAACCCCATCTTAATTTAAGCAGCAGGGCTGGGACAAAGTATTCTGGTGCCCTAGACAAATAAGCAGGCTCGGACTGGGCCGCCGGGGGACAGGGGAATCCCCCGGTGGGCCCCCCCGAGCCGCTGTGGGCCCCGGAGACCCGTGCCAAGCCACTCCCAGGCGGCCTGTCCCCGCATCCTGTTCCTTGAATTGCATGGGGCCCCCGCTCCCTGCACACAGAGACCGGGCCTGAGAGTCGGGGACTAATGCTCCAACCGACTCCCGGGGCTGCGCGAGTGTCAGCGGACAGAGCACAGCGCCCCTTTGCGCAGCGCTCCGCTGATCTCCACCGGCAGGCGAACGCATATAGGCCTTCAGCCTGCCGGCCCCGGCCCCTACTACCTGACGTAGGCGGCGCGGTGACGACAACTTCCACCGCGCCGCCTCATGCAGGGCCGGTAGTAGAGGCCGGCGGGAGAATCGGAGCAAGCGGGAGCTGAGCCCTTAGCCAGGTAAAGTGGGTTGTTTTTCTTTTCTTTTTTTTTTTAAAACTACCTGAAGTTGGCCCTACGCTGTGCTGAAAAGTCGCCCTGCACCCTGGTGCTAAAGGGGCCCTGGACCCTTGCTAAAGGGGACCTGACCGCTGATGCAAAGGGGCCCTGACCCTGTGCTAAAAGGGCCCTGAACCTGTAGCTAAAAGGGGCCCTACCCTGTGCTAACGGGGACCTGATCGCTAGGTGCTAAAATGGGCCCTGAACCCAGTGCCTAAAGGGGACCTCTGACACTGTGTTAAAGGGGGCCTGACGCTGTGACTTAAAATGGGGCCCTGACCCTGCTACAAGGGGCCCTGACCCGTGCTAAAGGGACCTGACGCTGTGGCTAAAAGGGCCCTGCACCCTGTGCTACAAAGGGGCCCTAGAACCTGTGCCTTAAAAGGGGCCCCCGCGACCCTGTGCTAAAGGGGACCTTAACGCTGTGCTAAAGTGGGCCCTGACCCTGTGCTAAAGGGGAACCCACAGACAAACAGACTGTGGCTAAAGGGACACCCTGACGTCTGTGCTAAAAAGGGGGCCCTGACCTTTGCTAAGTGGCCCTGACCAACTGTGCTAAAAGGGCCCTGACCCAACGAGCTATGGTGACCTGACCCCTGTGCTAAAGGGGGCCCCTGACCCTGTCTAACAGGACCTGACCTGTGCCTTAACGGGGGAGGCCCTGACTCCTGGCTAAAGGGGCGGCCTGACGCTGTGCTAAAGGGCGGCCCTGACACGTGTTACAGGGGGCCCTGACCCTTGCTAAAGGGGGCCTGGCCTCTGTGGACTAAAGGGGGCCCTGACCCTGAAGCTAAAGGTGGGCCCTGACCTACAGGCTAAAGGGGGGCGCCCTGAACGCTGTGCTAAAGGGGGGCCCTGAACCCTTGCTAAAGGGGGCCCTGCCGCTTTTCAACGAGGGCCCTGGACTCGCCTGTGCTAAAGGGGGCCCTGATGCTGTGCTAAAGCGGGGCTCCTATACCCGGTGCCTAAAGGGGTCCCTGACCCCCTGTGCTCAGTGGGCCCTGACGCTGTGCTAAAGGGGCCCTGACGCCTGATGCTAAAGGGGCCCTGAATAAACGGTAAAGGGGGCCTCTGATTATATGCTAAAGCGGGGCCCTGACTATGTACTCAAAGGGCGCCCTGACCTATGGTACTAAAGGGCCCCTGCAACTCACTGTACTCAAACAGGGCACCTGAACTATTACTCAAAGGGGCCCTGAACTGCAAACTAAGAGGGGGCCCTAGACTGCAAACTAAATAATGGAGTCCCTGGTCTACCTACGAACTAAATACCAGTGGGGCCCTAACTACTTACAAACTAGCTAAAGATGACCCTACTGTCTTGCTTACTACCTACAGGAGAGCCCCCTAAACTGCTTACTTACCTAAAGGAGGACCCTAAATCCTTAACTACCCTAACTGACCTATAAAACCTACAGGAGGCCCCTAACTGCCTGTATCACTACCTAAAGGTAGGCCACTAACTGCTGTATACACCTAAATGGAGGCCCTAACTGAGCCTTTATACTTACCTAAAGGGGGGGCCCTAACTACCTACAGCTTACCAACTGGTGGAACCACCTACCTACCGCCCACCCTAAACTGGGTCCACCAACCCTTAGACGGTAAGCCGACATCACCTGCCCCCCCTAATTGGGCCTGCTTATCTACCTTGGGGCTATTTACCTACCCACTCGGGCTAAGTACCCACTGCACCTACCGAACTTATCAGAGGGAGTCTACCTACTAAATACGGTCCTATCTAGTTTATTTGGGCCACTGCCCACGAAATATTGCCTACCTACCTAGTACACCTAAGGTTATGCTTGTACACTGTTTCGTCATCCCACCCATGGTATTTGTACATGCGGTGGCGGACATAGGCGTATAAAGAGATGCGCTGGAAAATTGAGACTCTCTACATATTTGTCGTTAATTTCCTGCAGGATAGTGTGAGCCGAGACAAGGTCATCATGGCCGGTGTGAAACGGATGCAGAAGAAAAGGGAAAAGAACGCTACATAAGAGAAGAGAAACGACTCATCAGACATGACAACTCCGGTGAGTCCCTGCATTTCAGGGGTTATTTACTTCTATACTGGATCAGCGCTGTAATCACTGTAATGTGCTGTGACCTGACTGGTGTGTGACACTCTAAGTGGCTCTATACCTGGCGGTGTTGTAGTATATCCCTAGCTGGTGTCTGAGACACTCTATCGGTCGTCTATAGTGGACAGTGTATGTAGGTATATACCTGAGCTGGTTATGACTCTATGTGTCACATATGGGGTGTTGTAGGTTATACCTGAGCTGGTGGCTGACCATTGCGAGGTGGTCTATATATGTCGGTGTTGTAGGCGTTATAACCTGAGCTAGTCGTCGGTACCACCTATGTGTTCTCTATATTGGCGGTGTCTGTATTTTATACTGACTGGTGTCGGGACACTCGTAATGTGGTCTCATATGCCGGTTTGTTTAGTTATAGCTGAGCTTGGTGTCTGACCACTACGTGTCTCTATATCTGCGACTGTTGCAGGTTATACCTGACCTGTGTCGAACCTCTATGTGGGCTCTAATGGCGGTGATGTAGGCTTATACTGAGCTGGTGGTCCTGACCTCATATGTGGTCTCATATAGGCGGTGTTGTAGTTATCTACACCTGAGCTGGTGTCTGACCAATATGAGGTCTCTATATAGGTCTGGTGTTTGTAAGGTTATAACCTACTTGGGGCCTTACCCGATCTGTGTCTCCATAATGTGGTGTGATAGCGCGTATAGTATAAGTGCAGCGTACATGTGTTTACCTGATTGTAAGAGCGAGGGAACACCTGACCCTGTGAGATAGGAGTTACACACTTTTAACATTCCTGGCTGGTGTTTATTTAGAAGTGGTGAGTGCTGGACCAAGGGCACCAAGGCGTGGATCTTGTTATGTGGGTGGAGAGGGCTATAGTCTGTGGGGTGAGGGAGATATTGTATAGATCGTGGGGGAGGGATCTTGGCTATGGTGGCTAGGAGGGCCTAGACAGTGGTGGAGGGGGATATTGGATGTGGTGAGGAGGGGCTCAATTGTCGCTGTTGGTGCGAGGGGGATATTGAACTATTGTGTGGCGAGGATCTTGTAATGAGGTGTCTGCAGGAACATGTATGTGGGTTGGAGGTGGGATATTGTTATATGCGGGTGGAGACGGCTATTGTATGTTGGTAGGAGATAGTGTATGTGGGAGGAGGGTGAAATTGAATGTGGGTGCAGGGGTATTCAATTTGTCTTGGGTGGGAGGGGGGATCTTGTCTGTGGAGGGGTCGGCGGACTGTCTGTGGTTGGAGCGGATAGTGTATGCGGGTGGAGGGGGCTATTGGCTGTGGGTGGAGGGGGATATTGTCATGGGATGAGGGGGACATATTGTATGTGGGTGGAGGGGGATTACTGTATGTTGGTGGAGGCATAAAGTATGTGGTGAGGGGGGCCTTGTCTTAGGTGGAGGAGCTATTGTTATGTGGTGAGAGGGATAAGAGTAAGTGGGTGGAGGAGATAATTGTATGTATGGGTGGGAGGGATCGTGATCTGTTGGGACGAGGGAAATTAGAATGTGGAGTGGAGGGGGCTCTTTGTATCTGTGGTGGAGGGGATATTGGTATGTGGGGGAGGGAGATCTTGATATGTGGTGGAGGGGGGATATTGTCTGATGTAGGAGGTGGCAATTTGTAATGCGGGATGTGCAGGGGATATGTATGTCGGGACGTGGGAGGAGATATCGGCTGGCGCTACATCGCCCTTGTCTCTGACTCTGTATTCTCACCAGCAGCCGCTCAGTGACCTTCCCTTCAATATTGTCTCCATACATCCAGTTCTGTTTGAGGCCCACTGAACTTCTGTGTCACCCAGGGCGCCATATATGTCCGCGAGCCGGTAACATATTTTCATGTCCAGCAGGGTGGCGGCCCCCCAACAGATCATCCTCCCCTGTGGGCCCCCAGACCCCCAGTCCGACACTGCATAATAAGGCATGTAGTCAACTCTACTACCCCCCCCCTATCCTCCCCAATGTAAAATTTTCAGCCCACTCCACACCTATTTGCGGCGCCTCTATCCCTGCCTGGAAGCAAGGTGAGCCCTAGCGGTATGCCTACTTTCGCCTAACCATCGTCCTGGCCCTGTGACACAGGGTTAATTCATGCCCCATAATGCATTTATAAATCAAGGAGATTGTGCAGGTACAATTGCTGTACCAATGGTAAAAATGTCAGGAATCTAACTGATACATGTAGCTGGGCTCATGTTGCAACTGTTGAGATCAGAGATAACTCTGATACTGGCAGTATGATACTGAACATGCTATCTGATCTGCCAGCAGCTGTTAGCGACGATGAAGGACTGGAGCAGACTCAAATAGTATGGTCGGAAACTGAATATCCCAGACCCCTTTAAATTTATTTCTACTCTCTTACCTTTCATTAGCAGCCATTTGGTAAGATCCAAAAATTTCATTTTGGTTCATTACATGTATCAACTCTGTCCCCCACCCCCTCGGTGAACAGAAAAAAAAACAAAATGTAATATTTTTTGCCTCAATTTATTAAAACACGAAAAACGAAATATCACATGTCATAAGTAATTCCAGACCTTTGGCGCTCAGTATGCGTAAAGCACCTTTTGAGCTAGTACACATGAGTCTTCTTGAGAATGATCGCAAACAAGTTTTATATACACTGGATTTGGGATCCTCTGCATTCGTATCCTTCGATCCTCTCCAGTTCCCTCAGGTGGATAGTGAAAGATTGGTGGACAGCCCATATTTCAAGTCCTCTCAGACAGATGTTTCAATCTGTTTCAGTCAGGGCCTCTGGCGGGCCAGTCCAGAATGGGCCAACAGGTACAGAGTTGTTCTGACGCCACTGCTCTTGATTTTATTTTAGCTGTGTGCTTTAGGGTCATTGACTTGTTTGAGGAAGAACCTTCGTACCCAGTCTGAGGTCCAGAGCGTCTGGATAGTTTTCATCCAGTGATATCGTCTGTACTTGGCCCCATTCATCTTTCCTGTCATTTGCAACCAGTAATCCTCGTCCTGCAGCTTGAAAACATCCCCAGAGCGCATGATGCTGCACCGACCAAGTTGGGTTTGTTATTGGCAGGTGATGATCTGTGCCAATGTTTTCTCCACACATACCACTTACAATTAAACAGCCCAACCACAAAGTTCAATCTTCATGTCGCGACCATGAGAATCATGTTGATTTTTTGGCAAAACTAGTAATGCCGGCTTTTTATATTCTCCTTGCACTGAGGAGAAGGCTTTCCGTCGTCTCAAGCTCGACCCAAGAACCCCCGACTGGTTGGAGGGCTAGCAGTGATAGTTGACTTGTCTGGAACTTTCTCCAGTCATCCTACTGCCATCTCTGAGCAAAGGCTCCTACTCACGCCCTGATTGACTTAGTTTTGACTGGACGGCCGTTGTCGAGCAAGAGTGTGGTCGCCAAACTTCTTCCATATCAAGGGCATTAGATGAGGCCACTGTGGACTTAGGAACCTTACTGAATGTTGCATAAGTTCCTTTGTACCCTTGGCCAGCTCTGATACTTGCCACAATTCTGTCCTCTGAGCTACTTTAGCATTCTGCGTACCCCTCATCGATTCTCATTGTCTCTGACAAGCACTGTGAGAGCTGTAAGAGGTCTTTTTAGAGACGTTTGTTTCTTTTCCTAATCAAGTCCCCTAAGTTTAATTACAGCACAGCTTGAACCATCTCAAGGAGGATCACAAGGAAATGGACCGCACTGTTGAGATCAATATGATGTCACAGCAAGGTCTGAATGCTTATGACCATGTGCAATTTCAGTTTTTAATTAGTCTTAAAAAATTTGTAACAATATCTACATTTCTGTATTTTTTTTCTATTCACATGGAGTGCAGAGGTACATTAAAGGGGTTGTCTCACTACAAAGAATTGCATTCATGTTAAAGATCTTGCCAAAAACAGTCACATTATAGCAATTTATGTCCATTAACATTGTCCTATCTATTCCAAAATAATCCACAACTTGAGATGGACTGACATCAAGCTTCTTCAAGGTCACTAATAGCTACAGACCTAGTTTAACCCTCTCTCCTGGTTCGGCCTGCCAGCACTGTCGCTATACGCTACAGGCAGACCTCCTGGCTTATCTCCTGCAGCCAGTTCGAAGCCAGTCAAACACGCCACGTGAATTCAAAATGGGAAACAAGCAAAACAGGACTGAGGTAAGATGAATCGATGTAGGAGACAACACCTGTAATGAGCCAAAAAATTAACCATTTATGGATCGTTACCATTAGCTGCAATTGAAAGAAAGAGTGAAAATTTAAAGGGACCTGAATACTTTCCATACCCACTGTATATACGAGTTTTGTGGGGGAAAGATTTAGTAGAACTTGTAATTCATTCATTTAAATGTATGCTTATTCTGGTTTAAAGAGTCCGGTAGACAGTCTTATCAGTGACTGAAAGCCTTCATTTTATTAGTGTGTATACAGAGATGTCAGTCATTGATAAAACCACCCACTGGACTCTTTGACCAGAAAAATAAGCAGGAATTTAAATGAACAAACTATGTTCTACTGAATTTTTCACCATAAAACTATACATCAATCTGGTCAGCCACTCTAACATCCTGTAGCTCCCCTGGTTTTGTAGATCCCGAAGTATTCCCACGCATGTTCATTTGTAAAGGGTAGCCAGCTCACCTTTCATACAGATTTATTTTGCAAGGATAAGACCCTTCACTAAGTGCGGTCTTCAGTATGCAAGAAAAGTTGATCCAGCAAAATATAAACGTAGAATAAAACCATTTGTATATTTTTAATCCAATTAATAAACATAACAGGAAAGTCTAGTCAGGTTCTACGCGTTTCAGGCTGTAGACTGCAGCTTCTCAGAGAGTGTGGCAAATAAGCAGTTAGCGGGAAGGGGTTTCCTCTGTCATTCCATCTTTTCCCCAGACATGATCATTTGTACCGGTCATAGCAGCTGATTCTGATATAGGCCTCCAGGTCTACCATATTTGTACACAACCTTGTCAGTCCTACAAAGACCTTAGTAGGTTCCTTTCAGTGATAATTAAACAATAGTATTGCTATATCAAATCTTCTCTAGTGGGAGGTCCCAAGAAAATATATATATGTATTCCACCCTCTTGCCTTATGCTATATTACATAAAAAATGAAACCTACTACACACATACACACACATTTCTGAGATAATCAACTTCTTTGGGTTTTCCCTAGACTGTAAGCCATAATCAGCAGATTAACATAACACATAAACAAGTTCACTCTGTTTGTACACAGACTCTATATAATATATGACTCACTTTTTTGAATTGAATTACTGAAAAAATAACTTTTGGCCTGATTTAGAATTTATTCGAAAGAACCACCTGTGTCACAGACGTCTGGTAAGATTCACCATGGACTAGCGGCGCGATGGCAGCCAAGGGCCCCGAACACACGACCTCAAGCCGGTTCTTCCAGTTAGAGCGTAGGACATGGTGTTCTTGCAACCAAGGAAGCCTCACAGGACCGCCAACGAGAAGACCCGGGTGATATGAAGAACGAAGATCCTCGCTTTGATGCGCAGGCTCCCACATGCGAGAAGACACCAGTCTTGGTCCTGTACCGAATGGTGTCACTAGAAGTATCTCCACTTGACATGAGGATATCACCAACGAGCTCTCCAGACATCCAAAAGGAGTCTTGATACCTGTGAGACACAGGGCGGCGTGGATGAATTCCCTCCGAACCAATCCAAGAAAATAGCCGGAACTTGGAAAACGCGTCCATAGTCAGTCGTAGACTTCCACTGGTGCATGGAAGACGTGGAAGGAAGATTCACCTACCTATGGAGGTCTCCTCACAACGTGGCTTAGGTTTTGAGCAATTCCCGGACGCTGGAATAGGAAGGACATCCCATAACAAAATGGTCCAGGTTCGGGGAGCCTGGCACAGATACAGACATAACCCTCTCTTGGCGCCGACGGGACAACTCCTGCCGTCGATATGTGGGCTCGGTCAATCCTCATGGCACCTTCCCCGATGGTAAAGAGGAACGGCCTGGGAGATCTCTGAAACACCGGCCATACGGGTAAGGCGGCGGGGCCTGCGCAAGGCACGTCAAGACGAACTCAGCTTATCTTGCCTCTCGGCGAAGCGATACGTCGATGCGGGTGGCTAATGTAATCCCACACTTAGGAGGATTGTAAATCCCCTTCTGCCGCTAAACAGCATCTTGACCACGCTGGAACCAGGCCTTTCTTAAAGGTGGTGTGCTCAGGCGTCATCGTATGCAAGGACCTGTTTCTGACGGCCATGGTTGTGAACATTGGACCCACATAAACTCCCCAACTGGCTGCAGGTTCAAGTACATACAGTCTCTGCAAGACTCGTGCCGGCTCTTCTCAAAAACATACTGGGCACAAACTCCGTGAGGAAGGACTTCAGGTCTCCCAGATCAATGGGATCGTCGCTCTGTCCCGATAGCGGGGTAGCCCAAGCAAGCACAAATCGAAATTGGTTGTAATCAACTCACACTGTGCTCTCAAACGTCCTCAGTGGAGCACGTTTCTTAGAGGATTCCCAGTCCATATGTCAAGTTCGTTATAAATAGAAGAATGTAACCACTCCAAACTGCTCTATGAGGGAGCTATACCAGGCAAAGGAGGAAATCCGTCGATTCTTACAAAAATATGATCCTTCGTCTTATTTCACAATGCGTTAAAACTCCATATGAGGAATACGAAACGAGGTAGATAATATGCATAATAACATACAGCATGTAGTCATTGGGTTTCTCGACCGAGCTAGAATGAAAGCCCCCCCCCGAGTAGTGTACCGACGCGGTTCGGGAGTACGTCTCCCTTAACTCATGTTCCTAGAACGGCTCTGCTCATTGACCGGAAATTCACTAGGTTATATATCGGAAAAGACCGGTCATTCGTGACAAAATGCATACAAGTTCTCTTATAAAACATTAAACATAACATATAATCTAACGAATAAAAACAAAATGATACATACACTAAGACCCATGCATTCACGTACAAGCAATATAAAGGAAGATCCGCTGACCTGCAGCAACAAGAGGCATTGAAATCAATAATGGTAAGTGTATTCTTCTGTCTGAACATCTACGACCCAGAGGAGACCTAGGTGATTAATGAAAAAATCCACCAGGCCTCCCTGGATAAAAGCTTCTCTACAAAGATTCCCCACCCCCTAAAGTGTGGCGTAATGACTTTTTCATGCCACCGACTTGTGAAGTTATTACCTGAGACATCCCGGCATTAATCTCGGCGAAGAGTGACTTAGCGACAGCCAGCGGATTTAAAGGTAACAGGGCGCACGGGCATCCGATAAGTGACGTCTAATTCTCAACCTTAAAGGCGACCAGTAGTGCATCCTACGTACTGAAGGGCCGGCATGTCGTGCACCCAAATCAATATCAAACATATTTCGTGTTGTTACAATTTAATATTGCATCTTAGATGGAAAATCTTTTCACATTGCTATAAGAGTAAATTGTTGGTGCGCTGACATGCCGGCATCCAGTACAAAATAGAATGCCCGCACTTATGAATCCCCTAATATCTATCGCACATATTAAGAATCATGATTCTATGGGGGAGGTAATACGCCGGAGAGAGGATGGAGCCGAGGCTCGGGCGCCTACCGAGGTGTAACATCACACTGCTTTGTAAAACCTTCTTGAGTTTCTTGAAATTCCCGAATAACAGTCGCAACGTTTAGTTTAAAATATCGACAATTTTGCCCTGTATTGTCTGCTGTATCGTGTAGCCTAAAGGTGAGAGTGTACCCTAAGTTCCATTGTATCTTTTAGTTGACAGTTCAACAAATCCTCCTGTCCAAAATTCCACCCGCCCTAACTCTTTCGCTAATATTCTTATTGCACATATGACCGCCTGTCTCAATTTCATCACATGTTGATTACTTACTGTCCTCAAATTTATTAAACTGCGAGCAAGTTTCTGTATTAATCGCGACACAACGTCTCCGTAGGGGATGTTGATCCATGCTGTGGATGTCATGAGGAGGCTTGCCAGGATGGAATTTGCGCGTGAAAGTTCTCTTAAAAAAAGGCATAACTTCTATCTTAATGTATCTTTTTTGCCTACCAGGGTGATGTCCTAGATTAATCAATTTGACTCCCTTCTATGTAAGTTATACGGATGAATTTAAGATTCTCTTGTTGTTACTCATTAAGGTAAACAATGAAATTGTGCGATCATATACGAGACGACCCCTGCCATATAAATACAGGTCGTCGACTATAATCGACAAAACCAGTAAATAATGCTTTAAATCCATTTCATCACCTACGAAACCAGAAGACATGTCCTCAAAAGATGCCATATATATTGTTTGCTAAGCGAGCGAGGAAAAAACGTGCCCCCATCGAGGCACCGCATCCTCGTAGAGGAAAAACTCACCTCGAATGAAAAAATAATTGTGGGGAAGTAAAAAATCACTGCATTAAAATGAATTCCTGTTGTGGTACCGAATATTCACTGAATTTACTCAAGAAATCACGCCAGCACTGTCAAGCTTTATCATGAGGATCCTAAGGGGTAAAGACCCACAACATCACCAAGTGACCATATCTAGCCCCAATTCGGCGCCACACTAGGTTGCTCATCATCTCCAACCAATTGGTTTCGTATCCCAGATAACCGGAGTATCTGCAAAACCACTGGTTGGAGCTGTGTGTCAACTCCATCGTCCCAATCCTTGTAAATCCAGATCATGATAAAGCTTGACAGTGCTGCGGATTTTTATGAGTAAATCAGATAAAGTATTCGTACACAAACAGAATTCATTTTAATGGCAGTTGATTTTTACTCCACCACTATTATTTTTTCCTTCGAATGGTGAGTTTTTTTCTCCTACAGGTATGCGGTGCCATTCATGGGGACAACGTCTTTATTCCCCCCTCGCTAGCCAACATATATATGTCAACATCCTTTTGAAGGACATGTTTCTGTTTGCAGGTAGATGACAAGATTTAAAGCATATATTTACCTGGTATTCTGTACGATATATCGACGACCTCTATTTAAATGGCAGGTCCGTCCGAATATGAGATCGCACAATCTTCATTGATTACCTTAATAGTAAACACAAAATCTTAAATTCACGTATAAATTACCATGAGAGTCAAATTGATTATCTAGACAATTCACCCTGGGTAGGGCAAAAAAGAATAATAAATGAGAAGTTATGCCTTTTTTTAAAGAAACTGTCACGCAATCCATCCTGACAAGCCTCCTCATGCCATCCGCAGACATTTGGTGTGATAACATCCCCCTTCGGAGAGTTAGTGTCCGATTAAAAAGAACTGCTCGCAGTTAATAAATTTGAGGACATAAAGAACAAACATATGAAATTGCGAAGACAGCGCGGACTATGCAAAAAGATATAGCGATAAGCGTTAGGGAGGGTGGAAGCTTTGGACCAGGGAGGATTTTGTTGAAACATGTCAAACTAAAAGATAACAATAGAACTAAGGGCAACACTTATCCCTTTCTAGCACACGGATACGAGCAGGACAAATCCAGACAATTGTCTGATATTGTAAAAATCAAGTCTGCCACTGTTTATTGCGAATTCAGAATCAAGAAGTTTTAACAAAGCCAGTGAGATACACCTCTCGAGAGCCCCGAGCCTAGCTCCATCTCTCTCCGAGTTGTATAACGCCTCCATTGAATCACAGATCTAAATATGTGCGATAATTATAAGGATTTTCATAAGTGCGGCCTTCTATTTGTAAACTGTAATTTCCGGCATGTTCAGCGCACCAGTCAATTTACATCTGTAAGCAATGGAAAAGATAGTCCATCAAAGCATATATTAAGTATAACACAAATATGTTAATATTTTGAATTGGCACGACATTCTGCCCTTCAAGTACATAGATGCACTACTGGCCGCTCTAAGGTCGAATTAGACGACATTTTATCGATGCCCGATCGCCCTGTTTACCTTTAAAATCCTCGCTGTCTCACGTCACTTCGCCGAGATACATGCAATGGATGTCTCGGAACTCACAGTCTGTGCATTGAAAAAGTCATACGCCCTCTTGGGCGGGGACTTTGTAAAAAAGCTTTTCCAGGGAGGCCTGGTGGATTTTTCAATTTATCCACCAGTCTCCTCTGGTCTTAATGTCAGACAAGAAAATAACTTACCATTATTGATTTCCAACTGCCTTCTTGTTGCTGCAGGTCAGCGTATTTTCCCCTTTATATTGTTTGTACGTATGCATGGGTTCTTATTTAGTATTTTATCTTTTTGTTTTTTATTAGTTAGTTCATATGTTACATGTTTAATGTTTTATAAGAAATGTATGCTTTTTGTCACATGTTTTAAAACCGGGGTCCTTTTTTCCCCGAATTTATAAACACTGGTATTTCCCCATGATAACAATACAAAAAAAAAAAAAAGGGAGCGCTCTCCCGAAAACGCGGGGGTTACTAGCTGGGTCAGAACCCTGACACAGCTGTCTTTTATTATTGCTATATCTCCCTCGTCCCGTATTCCTCATTGGATTTTAAACGCATTTGAAATAAAGAAGGATATATTTTTAAAGAAGACGGATTTCCTCCTTTGCCTGGTATAGCTCCCCTCAGAGCAGTTTGGAAGCTGGTTACATTCTTCTATTTAACAGACTAGCCCAAGCCAAGGCCTTCCCGGCCAGTACACTGACCACAAACACCACCTTGGAACGTTCCATTGGGAACTGATCTGCCATCAATTCGATGTGCAGGGAGCAGTGGGTGATGAAACCCCTGCACAGCTTAGGGTCCCCCTCGAACTTTGACGGTAGCGGCAGCTGGAGTTTGGGGCCCACAGTCACAGGTGGAGCAGCAGGCGGCGGCGTAGCCCTGGGTGGAGATGGCGGCTGCTGTTGATTTGGCAGTAGTTGCTGAAACATGGAGGTCAGCTGGTCTAACTGCTGAGCTTGTTGCGCAATCTGTTGTGACTGCTGCGCAACGACGGCTACAAGGTCCGCTTCACTCGGGTGAGGACCTTGGCGAGATCCATGGCCGGATCTTGCTGTCACGACGTTCGGTGGACCAGCACAAGCGATGGCGTAAGCCACACCAGGGAGCGGAGTCCAAGTAGAACCCGGTTTTCACCAGAGCCCGTCGTAAAGCGGGATGGACTTGCTGCGGTGGGAATCTATCAGGTCGCTTCCACCGGCATGACTAGCTTGCGGCGGCAGCCAAGGTGTAGTGAGGTACAGAATCGTAAGACGAGGCGTAGTGAGGGAAAGGCGGTTAGGTCAGGGCAGGCGGCAAAGATTCGTAGTCGAGAGGCATAAGCAAGGCGGTACGGTACACGGTAAAGACGGAGACTCAAAGAACGCTTTCACAATAGGCTAGAGGCACTAAAGATCCGGCGGGGATGTTCCGGAAATGAGAACCTTATATAGGGTCAGCGACCAGCCAACAAGGAGCTCTAAGGAGCAGGGCAGGGGAGCAGCACGGAAGCAGGAGTGCGGACTGGTAAGTTTAGCTGCACAGGGGAATGAGTTCGCCCGCGGCCCGACACTCGGACCACGGCGCCACTCGTCCCCGCAGCCGGGGAGAGGGCAGGAGTCCTGGTGAGCCCGCAGCCCAGCCGCAGCCCGGCCAGGACCACCGGTAACAACCTGTAAGTGCTGAAACTTGTAAAAGTGATGTCACTGTCATGTGACAGTGACGTACTTTCATCTTCTTCCCTTTACAGTTCCTCTGGCATCTTCTGTGTCCTACCTCCCCAAAAGGGACCCTGCCATTTTTTCTTTTCCTTATCTCTACCCCCCTCTTAGAGCTCCTTACCTCTCTGCCCCCATGGAGCTTCTGCTGCTTGCTTATGTCCCTTCTTCACTAGCAGATCCACCTGAAATCTAGAGATATACATATATATTAAACCTTTACTGTATAGTATATATGGTGTCTATGAGCAGTTTAAATTGGTATAATCAAAGACCATCTGCCTTGCTAATCAGGATGTACAGAGAAGTGTTTATTGCCCTAAAACAGGTTTCCACATTTCATAGTGAGTGTTAGGATTGATTACAACTCATTAGCATGTCCCAGCTCTGTGAGCTTTGCCTACAGGGGAAGGAGGGTAGAAGGGGGAGATAAGGGCCCTTGAAAAGTTTTTTTGAACATTAACAGAAAGTTTTCGCGTTATTATCGAAAAAATTTAAAATTTCGGAAGGTTTTTTTAAGTTGAAAAAATTTTTTTTAGATCCCCGGCGATAATTTAGGTTAAAATTGTGCAAATCTTTTAATTATCCCCACCTTTTTCAGGGGTTTTCCCTGTCATTTTGGGGGCCAGAAAAATAAAGCTTAGAGAATGGGAAGGGGTGAGTTTGTTTGCGACATAAAAATGGGAGGGTTTAGGGTTTGGGCGATTTTTTTGGGGGTAAAAATCACTTGCCCCTAGTTTTAAAATAGAACCCCTTTTCCTTTTTCTCCCTAAAGGTTTTGCAGCGTCTCATAGGAGTCGGACGTGCCTCCCCCCTTGCCAAAAACAGCTCCCCCAACACCCTCAGTAAAATTTTTCTTTTTGGTTCACAGAGCAGCTATACTTTTAGCTGTGAACATTAGAACTTAAGTGTTTGGGATTTGCAGATTTTAGGTAGTTAGGCTGAGAATTTTAAAGGAGCTTTCTAGCCCTTAAAGCCCGGGGGTGAGGGGGGGGGGGGGGGGCGCGGGCGAAACCACAGACAAGCCCCTTTTAAAGGAAAGTGGATACAGTGCAGCCAAGACTTATTTAGACATTGCATTTTTATGGCTTTTTTTTAACAGTTTTCTGTTGAAATTTTACTAGTATTTTTGGGCAGCCGAACTTGAAATTAGGATAAAATCTTTTCTAGTACCTGCAGGTCAATTTTTTAGGTGAAAAACCCCCACTTTTATTATCCTTTAACCCTTTTCGATGGGTTTTTTTTTAAACTTTTGCCCGCCCCACGTTGTTAAATAGAGGCCCTTGCATTTAAATTTCAATACAGAAATTTTTGTGTCACTGCAGGTGAATTTTTAGGTGCAAAAAATACTGTTTATTACCCTTTAAACATTTAAAGAAATTTGTTTTTTCACTTTTGCCCATTTCCAGCTTTTTTGGGATAGGGCCCCTTCCCACTTAAATTTAAATTCAGAAAATTTTGTCTCCCCACAGGGGTATTTTTTAGGTGAAAAAAATCCCTTTTTTATTATCCTTATCCCTTTCAGATACGTTTTTTTCACATTCCCCAAGTCCACCCTTTGTTGATAGAGGCACCTTGACTTTAAATTTCAAAACAGAAAATTTTTGTCGCAAGCGGTGTTTTTTATAGGTCAAAAAAATACCGTTTATTATCCTTATAAAATTTCAGATATGTTTTTTTTTCACTTTTGCCCATCCAGTTTAAATTTCACAGAGGCCCCTTGCCCCTTAATTTTTAATACCCCTTTTTGTCTTTCCCCGCAGGTGTTTTTTTTAGGTGAAAAAAATTCCCGTTTATTATCCTTTATACTTTTCAGATAGGTTTTTTTCACTTTTGGCCCAGCCCAAAGCATTGTTGATAGAGGAAACCCGGCATTTAAAATTTTTCAATACAGAAATTTTTTGCCCCCGCCCCAAAACGGGGGTATTTTTAGGTGAAAAAAATACCTTTTTATTACCCGTTTTCTTTTCAGATATGTTTTTTTTTCACTTTTGCCCACCCCAGCTTTTTTTTTTTTGATAGGGCACCGTGCCTTAAATTTCAATACGGGAAAATTTTTTTCGTCACCGGGGTTGTATTTTTAGGTGCAAAAAATACCGTTATTACCGATACATTTCAGTTACATTTTTTTTTCCCTTTTTTGGGCCAAAGTCCAGCTTTTTTGAAAGGGGGCCTTTTTCACTTAAATTTCAATCGTTTTTTTGTCGTCACCGCAGGTGTTTTTTTGGGTGAAAAAAAATTACCGTTTATTATCCGTATACATTTCAGATACTTTTTTTTTTCACTTTTGCCCAGCCCCAGTTTTGTTGATAGAGGCACCTTGCGCTTAAATTTCATATGAAAATTTTGCCGTAAAACCCCAGGTGAAATTTTAGGTGCAAAAAAAAAAACCGTTTTTTTACCCGTATACATTTAAATACGTGTTTTTTCACTTTTCCCCAGTCCGCTTTATTCACAGACCCCACCTTGCATTTAAAATTTTAAATTACAAAATTTTTTGTCGTCACCGCAGGTGTTTTTTTTGGGTGAAAAAATACCGTTTATTATCCGTATACTTTTCAGATGGGTTTTTTTTTCCACTTTTGGGCCCGCCCCACTTTTTTGATAGAGGCACCTTGCACTTAAATTTTCAATACACAATTTTGTCTTCACCGAGGTTTATTTTAGGTGCAAAAAAACCGTTTATTATCCGTAAACATTTCAGACACGTGTTTTTTCACTTTTGCCCAGTCCATTTTTATTAACAGAGGCCCCTTTTGCACTTAAATTTTTAATACAGCAATTTGTCGTCACTGAGGTTTTTTTTTTGGGTTTCAAAAAACCCCGTTTATTATCCGTTTTACTTTTCGATAGGGGGTTTTTTTTCACTTTTGGTCGTCCAGCATTTTTGATAGAGGCACCTTCCCACTTAAATTTAAATTTACACAATTTTGTCGTCACCGCGGGTTTTTTTTTTTGGGTGCAAAAAATACCGTTTTTTTCCCAAACATTTCGATATGTGTTTTTTTCATTTTTTGCCCTTCCACCTTTTTTTGATAGAGGCACCTTGCACTTAAATTTAAAATACAGAAAATTTTGTCATCACCCCCAGGTGTATTTTTAGGTGAAAAAAATCCCTTTTTAATTTATCCGTATAAATTTCAGATACGTTTTTTCACTTTTCCCCAGCCCCGCTTTTTTGGATAAGGCACCTTCCCGCAAAAATTTTTCAATAAAGCTAATTTTGTCCCTAAAAACGCGGGTGTTTTTTTAGGTGAAAAAAAATTCCCGTTTATTACCCGGGAAATTCCCATTTCAGTTTCGGGGTTTTTTTCCACTTTTCCCCAGTCCAGCTTTTATTCACAGAGGCCCCTTGAAAAAAAAATTTTTTTAAATTACAGCAATTTTGTCGTCCCCCCCCCGCAGGGAAATTTTTTTTTTGGAAAAAAAAAACCCGTTTTTTACCCGTATACTTTTCCCAATGGTTTTTTTCACTTTTGGTCAGTCCGCATTGTTGAAGAGGCACCTTAAATTTAAATTTCAAACAGAAATTTTTGTCGTCACCACAGGTGTTTTTTTGGGTGCAAAAAAAAAAACCTTTTTATTATCCGTATTACATTTCGAAAAACGTGTTTTTTTCATTTTTTGCCCAGTCCCGCTTTTTTGATAAGGCACCGTGCACTTAAATTTAAATACAGCAATTTTTCGTCACCGCAGGTTTTATTTTTAGGTGAAAAAAAAACCGTTTTTTTATCCGTATACATTTCAGTTTCATGTTTTTTCCCTTTGCCCAGCCCAGCTTTGTTAAAAAGGGGGGCCCCTTTTGCATTTAAATTTCAATACAGAAATTTTTGTGTCCCCGCAGGGGTATTTTTAGGTGCAAAAAATACGTTTATTAACCGTAAAATTTTTCAGATAGTTTTTTTTTCATTTTTCCCCATCCGGGGTTTTTTGATAGGGGGCCCCTTGCGTTTAAAATTTTCAATATACCCAATTTTGTCGTCAAACGCGGTGAATTTTTGGGTGAAAAAAAAAACCTTTTTATTATCCTAAAAAAATTTCAGATTGTTTTTTACTTTTGCCCAGTCCATTTTAAATTACAGAGCCCCCTTGCACTTTTTTTTTTAAAAACAGCTTTTTTTGTCGTCCCCGCAGGTGAATTTTTGGGTGAAAAAAAAACCGTTTTTTAAATCCAAAACCTTTTCAGATAGGTTTTTTTTTTTTAAACTTTTGGTCATTCCAGCTTGTTGATAGAGGCCCCTTCCCACAAAAATTTTCAATACAGCAATTTTGTCATCACCGCGGGTGTATTTTTTAGGTGCAAAAAATCCCGTTTTTTACCCGTTTTACATTTCAACACTTTGTTTTTTCACTTTTCCCCACCCCAGTTTTTTTCCCACGGGGCCCCCCCTTTTCCCTTTTTAAATTTTTAATTTCAGCAATTTTGTCGTCACTGGGTGAAATTTTTAGGTCCCAAAAACCCCTTTTATTACCCCGTATACATTTCAGATGGGGTGTTTTTTTAAATTTTTGGGTCGTCCAGCATTTTTTATAGAGGCACCTTGCACAAAAATTTCAATCCAGAAATTTTTTTCGTCACCGAGGGTATTTTTAGTGCAAAAAATACCGTTTTTTTATTTTAAATACATTTCAAAAAAGGTTTTTTTCCCTTTTTTGCCCGGTCCACTTTGTTGAGAGAGGAAACCTTCCCACAAAAATTTTTCAATACAGCAATTTTTTCATAAACCGCAGGTGAAATTTTTTTTAGGTGCAAAAAATACCGTTTTTATCCTATACCTTTCAATACGTTTTTTTTTAACTTTTCCCACCCCAGCTTTGTTGATAGAGCCCCTTTCCCTTTAAAATTTTAAATTTTTTAAAATTTTGTCGTAAAAACGCAGGTGTTTTTTTTTAGGGGGAAAAAAATTAACCGGGTTTAAATTACCGTATACTTTTTCCAGATACTTTTTTTTTCACTTTTCCCCAGCCCCGCTTTATTCACAGAGGCACCTTCCCCTTTAAAAATTTTAAAAAAGGGAAATTTTTTGTGTCACCGGGGTGATTTTTAGGTCCCAAAAAATCCCGTTTTTTAATCCTATTACTTTTCCAGATACTTTTTTTCATTTTTGGGTCAGTCCGCTTGTTGATAGGGGCCCCTTGCACTTAAATTTCAATAAGCAATTTTGTCATCCCGCAGGTGTATTTTTGGGGTGCAAAAAATACCTTTTAATTATCCGTATACATTTCAGACACTTTGGGGTTTTTTTTTTCCCCTTTTGCCCAGCCCAGCTTTATTCACAGAGGCCCCTTGCATTTAAAATTTTTTAATACAGCAATTTTGTCGTCACTGCAGGTGTATTTTTAGGTGAAAAAAAACCCCGTTTATTACCCCCGTATACATTTCAGATTGGTGTTTTTTCCTTTTGGTCAGTCCAAAATTGTTGATAGAGGCCCCTTTGGGCATTTTAAATTTTCAAAACAGCAATTTTGCGTCACCACGGGGTTTTTTAGGTGCAAAAAATCCCGTTTATTACCCGTATAATTTCGATATGTGTTTTTTCACTTTTGCCCAGTCCAGCTTTGTTGTAGAGGCCCCCTTGAATTTTTAATTTCAATACGAAAATTTTGGGTCGTCCTGCAGGGAATTTTTTGGGGTGCAAAAACCCGTTTTTTAACCAAAAATACTTTTTCGGGATACATGTTTTTTATTTTTTCCCCCGGGCCCAAGCTTTTTTTGATAAGGCCCCTTTGCACTTAAATTTCAATACAGAAATTTTGTCGCCCACCACAGGGATTTTAGGTGCATAAAAAACCGTTTTTTTATCTGTAACCCAATTTAAATTTAGGGTTTTTTTTCACTTTTGCCCAGTCCAGCTTTGTTGATAGGGGGAAACCTTTTCACTTAAATTTCAATACAGCAATTTTGCCCGCCCTTTTTTGGTTTTTTTTTTTTTTTTTAGGGGTTTTGGGCAAAAAAACCCGTTTTTTTTCCGAAATCCCTTTCAAAATACGTGTTTTTTCCATTTTTTGGTTTAAAGCCCCAGCGTTGTTGTAGAGGCCCCTTTGGGAAAATTTAAAATTTTTCAATACAGCAATTTTGTCGTCCCCCACAGGTGTATTTATTTTTTTGAAAAAAAATTTACCTTTTATTATCTTTTCCCTTTTCCAGATATGTTTTTTTTTCCCCTTTTTCCCAGCCCCAGCTTTGTTGATAGAGGCCCCTTGCACTTAAATTTATACAGAAAATTTTTTTCGTCAAACGCGGTGTTTTTTGGTGCAAAAAACCGTTTTTTAAATCCGTTTTCTTTTTCAGATACGTTTTTTTTCTTTTTTCCCAGCCCCAAGCTTTTATTCACAGAGGCACCTTGCACTTAAATTTTAATCAGCAATTTTTTCGTCACCGCCAGGTGTATTTTTAGGGAAAAAAAATCCCGTTTATTATCCGTATATTTTTCCCAAAAAAGGTGTTTTTTCACTTTTGGTCAGCCCAAAGCGTTGTTGAAAGAGGCCCCCTTGCACTTAAATTTTAAATACAGAAAAATTTTGTCGTCCCGCAGGTGAAAATTTTTGGGTTTCCCAAAAAAACCTTTTAAATTACCCGTATCCCTTTTTCAGAAACGTGTTTTTTCTTTTTTGCCCAGTCCTTTTTAAATTCACAGGGGCCCCAACCTTGCACTTAAATTTTAATACACAAATTTTTTGGGGGTCACCGCAGGTTTTTTTTTTTAGGTGCAAAAAATACCTTTTATAACCCGTAAACATATCAGATACTTTTTTTTTTCACTTTTGGCAGTCCAGCTTTGTTGATAGGGAAACCTTCATTTAAATTTTAAATTTACAGAAATTTTTTCGTCCCCGGGCAGGTATTTTTTTAGGTGAAAAAAATTTCCCCGTTTTTTATCCGTATACATTTCAGATAGGTTTTTTTTTACTTTTGGTCAGTCCAGCTTGTGTTGATAGAGGCACCTTGACTTAAATTTCCCAAATCCCGGAAATTTTTGGGCGAACCGCGGGTGTTTTTTTAGGTGCAAAAAATACCGTTTTTTAAACCCAAAAACCATTTCAGATAGTTTTTTTCATTTTTTTCCCCGGGGTCCCACTTTATTCCAGAAGGCCCCTTTGGGCACTTAAATTTTTAAAAACGAAAATTTTGTGTCCCCCGCAGGGTATTTTTTAAGGTGAAAAAAATCCGTTTTTATCCTTTACATTTCAGATACGTTTTTTTTTCACTTTTGGTCACCCCAGCGTTTTGAAAGGGGCCCCCAAAGCACTTAAATTTCAAAAACAGAAATTTTTTTGGTAACCGAGGTGTATTTTTAGGGAAAAAAAATACCGTTTAAAAATCCTTAAACCCTTTTCAGAAAGGGTTTTTTTTCACTTTTGCCCAGTCCATTTTTTGTTGAAAAGGGGCCCCTTTCCTTTTAAAATTTTTCAATGCAGAAAATTTTGTCGTCACCGCAGAAAAATTTTTTAGGTGCAAAAAATCCCTTTATTACCCTTTTTAAAACATTTCAGAAGTATTTTTTTTTTCACTTTTGGGCGGCCCGGCTTTTTTTGATAAGGCCCCCTTCCCATTTAAAAATTTCAATAAGAAAAATTTGTCGCCCACCGCAGGTGTTTTTTTTAGGTGCAAAAAATAACCGTTTTTTAAACCCCTAAAATTTTTCCCAGAAATTTTTTTTTCACTTTTGCCCTTTCAGTTTTGTTCATAGGGGGGCACCTTCCCACAAAAATTTTTTTTAATACAGCAATTTTTTTTGTTTTTGGAGGGTTTTCAGAATCCCTGTGATTTGCCGTTTTTTAAAAAAAGAGACGTTTCCAAAACCTTCCATCCCCTAAAAATTTTATCTTTCTGAACATGGAGCGAAATGCAGGGGTAAGCGACAAAAGGGGGTAGGGGCATTGGGGGTAAAGGTAGAGAGAAGGTGCTCCTTCCCGTGCTGGCGACAACACGCAAGCCAGTGGATTGTCGGTTGCAGGAAACCCTCAGGCCTGGGCATTTGCTGGTTTAGGGCCTTGAAACCCAGTAACGAATATTTTCGCCAAATTTTTTTTCAGTGGTTTTTTCCAAACCCCATTTCCCGCAGGCTTACCTCCTCGTCCTTCCCCCGTCAACCCCCAAATGTCGTTTATCAATCATCAGCATCCGTCCAACATGAACGAAGGCAGCCCACATGTCAACTCGGTTCCCAAACCCCTGTGGGTAAACCATTTTCTGTAACCTCTTTTTTTGGGGCAAAATGCGGCTGGGGGGCAGAAGGGATGTTAAAAAATCAAAAGGCCAAAACGGTTGTTTTTTTTGCTCTGACCCCAGTTTTCTGATCCAAACAAGGAGGAGAAGGAAGCGGGAATCGGGAAAAAACCTGGGCGGGGCCCCGGGAACGCCTTGCAAATCCCCCCTTGCTTTTACCCGCAGCTCCTGGATGCCGAATGTCAGGCCCACCCAAATCCCCCGGGTTTATGATGATGTAACGAAAATTGCGGGTCCCCCAAATTTGGGCTTTTTAGCAGAATTTGCTTGCAAGCCTTTAAACACTGGAAGAGGGGAAGAAAGATGGGGGAATGTCAGTCGGGTCCCCCCCAAAAAGGGAGAGGGCGGTCGAAGGGGTCCGCTGATATGATTCCGCCAGCCACGGTCAGTGAAACCAGCTCCCCGCTTATCGCGTCAAAAAGGTCCAGGGGCCTTAAACCTGGGCCCTTTTTTTGAGCAAGCCTCTGAAAAAACCCAGCGATGTCTATGGCCCTTTTCCGTACACGCATAAGTAGAAAGGGAGGAAACTTTGGGTTTAACCACCACCCAAAATGTCAGTCACATGCAGGAAAAGCATGAGTTTAAAAGGGGGCAACCTTGGCCAAAAAAAGGGCCCAACCCACCCGGGGTTCCAACCACTGTCACCTCCTGTCTCTGCCTCCTCCTCCTCTGCCCCACCAAACCCTTCCTCAGCGGGGCCCTTCTCTCAGAGTTAAGATCAGGGAAACGCCTCCCTTCAGCCTCCACCGGCGCCCGGAAAATAAAACCCCCAGCAACCCCCAAAACCCCTCCTACCCCTTTTTTCCCCCGCCAGTTTGAAAGACCTGCACCCGAAAACGGCATCTAGCAGCCAGCCTTCTGTCTTCCAGGTTTGGGAGCAAAAAAAACACTTTAAAACCCCAAAACCCTCCCCCAACCAAAAACCGAAAAGTCCATTGCCAGGCTTTTTCCTTGGAAAAAGTTTCCTTTCCGTTTTGGTGGGCCCCAGATGGGGTTTCCCCCACGTCAAGGCCCCTTTCCTGCCCCCAAAACCAAAGCCGAGCAGGAATTTCTTTGCCAGAAAAAACCGTCCCCGCCCTGGCCAGCCACGTGTAATTAAAAATTTTAAGCGCGTTTTCCCGCTTTTTTGTCCGGGAAAAAAACCATCTTACCCCGACACATGGACTAGTAACACGGGCCCAAGGGGCTGATGTCTGTACAGCTCACTGGGGGGAGTGGGGGGATGTCTCTGGGGTGGGCAGTGGGTCTCAGGCTGGCGCACGCTCTTCAAAACCCCAGGGATGGTGCAGGGGTCTTTCCCCCAAGGTCCCTGGTGGGATCACCTTTCCCAAGAAACCAGGCCGTGGTTTAAATTTTAAACTTTCTTGGGACCGTCCACACAAAAGGTCAGGAGCTTTTGGACGGAAAATCTCCGCAACGAGACCGAGCGGTGGTGGGTGACAAGAAACCTTTTTGCCCCGGGAAGGTTTGGGGTGCCGGTAACGGGCGAAAACTGGGCCCCCCTTAAGACGGTAGGTGGAAACACATCCCCTTTCCTGGCCCCATGTCAGGGAACCCTTTTCGTCCCGAAAATTTTAAAAAAAGTACCCGGGCGGCGCCTGGGAGGGGGCTCGAGGTCTGAGTTCGCCCCTTCCCCGTTCGCACCCCCGCTTTGTCCCGCCCGGCTTTGGGTTTCACGTCAGCTTTGGCCCCCCCCCATCAAAACCAAACCATTGTTGACATGGGGGCACGCTGGAATTCCCCCTCCACGCTCCAGCGAAATTTTGGGGGCAAAAAACGCAATTCCAAATTTAAACCCGTACGAAGTGACACATGGCCGACAACACGGGGACCTCGGGGGGTTGGCCACCGGGGTGGAGGCAGGGAAAGAGCTCCCACCATCCTTCCCGTTTTTTTAAGAAGCCACCCAAAATTGGGCAGTTTCGGAAAAAAGGGCCCCTTTTCAGCATGAGCATTGTGGTTTATCTTAGTTCTGGAACGATCGTTGGGCACCTGAAAAATAAGGGCCCGGGAGCGACGGGGGAGGGGAAAGGACACAGATGCGGGCAAAGAGCCCTTTTTTCTCCGTCGAATCCCAAAGCCCGACAGTTTTTTTAATTTTATCGGGTTTTATTAGCAGTGGGTTTGGGGCCAAGGGGGTAGTGCAAGGCGGGGCATTTAGCTCTCAGGGTGATCATCTGAGAAAAAGGCAGGGGTGTTTTGAAACTGTGCCGGGAGGAGGAGGGGGAGGGGGGAGAAGGAGGAGGTATTCCCCAAAACACCGACGTTTTCCGACGTCCCTTCCTTGGGGAAAAAGGTTGGGGCGAAATTTTTGGCGGGGGAGGGAAAATGAGGAAGATCCCGTTTTCTAGTGCCCCTCGACCCAGGGGGACTTGGGAAAATAAGGCTCCATCTCTCCCCATTAGGGCTTGGGTGCTCCATTTCCCCAACATGATCCTCGCATTAAAAATCCTCAAAATGAAAAACAGTTAAATGGGTGGCCACCCCCCTGGGTCCCCGGTACAAAAAAAAAACTCCGCTTTCCTTCCAACCCCCCCAAATAAGAGGGAAAATGCAGGAAATGGAGGGCCCGCTAATTGATCAAATGGGGGACATCTGTTTTCGTTGCTTCCCCGTTCCTAATGTCCGGGGGAACAACCCTCACCCAGTGAAGCAGTAGAGACCAAGGGAGCCTAGCCACAGCAGGCAAAGCCTAATGGGTGACCCCCTGGCAATCTTTATTTACCAACCCCCCACCAAAAAAATGCAATGCAGGGCAGACATACAATACCCAGGAACCCGCTTTAAAAACAAGGGGCACGACAAACTGCGTCTCAAAACCCAAAGTTTTTGTAAAAGTGTTCCCCCGGGCCCCAAAAGACTTTTTGGGATCCAAAATTTTTTGGCCCAAAAGGTCCCGAAGGGCCCCCGGCGTCGGGACGGGGCCCTAGAAAAGGGGGTGTTTGCCCAAAACAGCCAAAACCGGTTTTATAACTGAGCGGACCTTCAGGGACAGCTGGAGGGGTCCTTACAGAAAAAGCATCCGGCTTTCCACAATAATGTGGGTCGTTGAATTTCTCAAGATGGTTCTCTGTTTATTTTTGTGGCCCCAAAAGCCCAGGGCACCATTAGTTGCCCGGGCCAAATTCACATTCCCCCTTTAAACAGAAAAAGGTCCCCCTTAAAACTTTTTTTTTAAAAAGATCAAATTTTTTTACTGCAATTTTTAAATTTTCAGTTCCCCAAAAGTTCATTTTGCTTGTTTTGCTGTGAGGAGACGTAAAAGACAGGGAAGGTTTAAAGACAACACCGAAATTTCCCTTTTCTCTTTAAAACTTTTTGAAGTTTTTTGCATTGTCAATGGTTTTGAGGTCATTTGGGTGTGAATAAGCTAAAAAAAGGGGCCTTTGGGAAAAGAAAAAAGTGGCCCTTTTTAAATTTGGGATTTCTCCAAACACAATTTTTTAAAATGGCTGAGAATCATATTTTTAATTTTTTGGGGTCCCTGTTTCGTGAGATTTCAGCTATAATCATGGTCCCTTTTGGGAAAAAAATGTGGCTTTTTTAAGTTTGGGATTTCTCCATCACAATTTTTAATAGTGGCTGAGAAGTCATAAATTTTTAATTTTTGGGGGGCATGTTGTGGAGATAAACCCCTATAATCATGGGGCCCCTTTTAACAGAAATGTGGCTTCTTTAAATGGCTTTTTTTCCCTTTACAAAATTTTTTAAAAGTGGCTTTAAAGTCATTTTTTATAATTTTTTTTGGGGGCATGTTGCTGTAAGATACAAAATATAAACATGGGGCCCTTTTAACCCGAAATGTGGCTTCTAAGTGTCATTTTTTCCATCAAAAAATTTTAATAGTGGAAGGGAAATCATATTTATAATTTTTTTGGGGTTCCCTGTTTCTGTGAGATACAGCAAAAATCATGGGCCTTTGGAACAGAAATGTGGCTTATCATAGTTTCATATTTCATAGTTTGTAAGGCTAAAAAAAGACAAGTCGTCCATCTAGTTCAGCCTGTTGTGCAAGGTATTGATCCCAGAGGAGCAAAAAAACCCCCCAATGAGTAGAAGCCAATTGTCCTCATTTTAGGGAAAAATTCCTTCCTGACTCCAATCTGGCAATCAGAAAAATCCCTGGATCAATGACCCCTCTCCTGAATCCTAGTCACTATAACTTGTTATATTATTACGCTCCAGAAATGCATCCAAACCCTTTTTGAACTCGGTTATTGAATTCACCATGACCAGTCCCTCTGGCAGAGAATTCCATAGTCTCACTGCTCTTACAGTAAAGAATCCCTTTCTATGGAGGTAGAAACTTTCGTTCCTCAAGACGTAAAGGATGCCCCCTTGTTCTAGATACAGCCCTGTGTATAAATAAATCTTGGGAGAGATCTCTATATTGACCTTTGATGTATTTAAACATATTTATTATGTCCCCCCCGAAGCCTTCTTTTCTCTAAACTAAATAATCCTAATCTTGCCAATCTTTCTGTGTACTGTAGCCCACCCATCCTTTTTATTATTTTTGTTGCCCGCCTTTGTACCTGTTTCAAGCTCTACAATGTCTTTCCTGTGCACTGGTGCCCAAAACTGTACACAATATTCCATGTGTGGTCTAACCAGTGACTTGTATAATGGGAGAATAATGTTCTCATCATGTGCATCTATGCCCCTTTTAATGCACCCCATGATCCTATTTGCTTTGGCTGCTGCTGCCTGACACTGGCTGCTACAATTAAGTTTACTGTCCACCAGGATTCCCAAGTCCTTCTCCATGTCACTTTTACCCCAGTGTTTTTCCATTTAACAAGTAATCATAAAATGGATTTCTCATCCACATGTGCATAACCTTGCATTATCAGTGTTAAACCTCATCTGCCATTTCCCTGCCCAGGCCTCCAACTTATCCAGATCCCTTTGTAATAACATATTATCCTCTATTGTGTTGATTACTTTACAGAGCTTAGTATCGTCTGCAAAGATCGATATTCTACTATGTATTCCCTGTTAAGATCATTATGAAAATGTTAAAGAGATAGGGCCCAATACTGACCCTTGTGGTACCCCACTAGTAACAGCGATCCAGTCTGAGTATGTACCGTAATTACTACCCTTTGTTTTCTATCATGAGCCAGTTACTTACCCACTTGCACACATTTTCCCCCAGTCCAAGCATTCTCATTTTATTTACCAACCTTTTATGTGGCACCGTATCAAATGCTTTAGAAAATCTAGATATATGACATCCA
Organism: Phyllomedusa bahiana; assembly: GCA_025379985.1. Classification (NCBI taxonomy): domain Eukaryota; kingdom Metazoa; phylum Chordata; class Amphibia; order Anura; family Hylidae; genus Phyllomedusa; species Phyllomedusa bahiana. The sequence continues at coordinate 138,882 of JAODAL010005270.1, forward strand.
GTGCCTCACCCCGATCCAGTCTAGCACTGACTTCCTCATAGAAGCTGATGAGATTAGTCTGACAGGACCGATCCTTCATGAACCCGTGCTGGAACGGCGTTATACATTTATTTTCAGTGAGATACTCCAGGATAGCATCTCTGAGAAAACCTTCAAACATTTTACCTACAACAGAGTTAAGCTTACTGCCTATAGTTTTCCTGATCACTTTTTGACCCCTTTTTGAATATTGGCACCACATTTGCTATGCGCCAATCCTTTGGGACATACCCCGTTATTAGACAGTCCATGAATATTAAGAATAGGGGCCTATCTATGACATCACTTAACTCTCTTAGGACACGTGGGTGTATGCCATCTGGACCTGGGGGATTTGTCTATTTTAATCTTCCTAAGACGGAGCTGCACTTCTTCCTGGTGTTAGACAAGAAACTTTTAAGTTGGAGTTTACCACATCTCTCTGTTCAACAGGAAGGTCATCCTCCTCGGTAAATACAGTGGAGAAAAAAGTGTTTAATACGTTTGCTTTTTTCTCCCTCACAATTTTTAACAGTGGCTGAGAAGTCATTTTTATAATTTTTTGGGTCAGCAATACTACAGGTCCTATTCTAACAAATTTTGTTTCTAACAGACATTTGTTCTTCACAATTGTCAAAAGTGGCTCGAGGGTCATGTTTTGAATTTTTGGGGCATTTGCTGTGTCATTCAGATATACTACAGCTCCTATTATAAAAAAAATGTTGTTTCTAACAGACATTTGTTCTTCACAATTGTCAAAAGTGGCTCAAGGGTCATGTTTTGAATTTTTGGGGGCATTTTGCTATGACATGCAGTTATACTACAGGTCCTATTATAAAAAAAATTTTGTTTATAACAGACATTTGTTCTTCACAATTGTCAAAAGTGGCTCATGGGTCATGTTTTGAATTTTTGGGGGCATTTTGTTGTGAAATGCAGCTAGACTACAGTTCCTATTGTAAAAAATGTGGTTTCTAACAGACATTTGTTCTTCACAATTGTCAAGAGTGGCTCAAGGTGATGGTGCTGTCCAGAAACAGGAATAGGTAGGACACTGTTAATGGACACATATTGCAAAATGACTTGTTTTTGCAAGATCTTTAACATAGCTAGCAATCCCTTTATTGACAACCCATTTAATACAATTAAAAAAAGAGAAACAAAGACATGGTGGGATTCCATCCTATTTTAAAAATGTGTTTTCTAGAATTAAACTACTAAAAAACTTGCATGTACAAAATAGCTGGTACAAATATTCCTTTGAATTGTACAAGGGAAGTACAGGAAGACTTGACCAGATGTAGGTTATTCAGAGGACATGGAGTATAGAGCACGGACCGAGAACAATGAACAGAGACCATTTCCTCCAGCACGTTGAGTAAAACGAGAAAAAGAATGCCAAGTAAAAGGGCACCTGGGTGGAACAGGAACGTCAACCACCAGCCTTTCCAAGTGAAGCTCAATTGGTCCGCACTCTTACGGATGGGCAAGAGCTACCCAGGTCTTAACTATGTACTGAGGAAGGCTGGAGGTCTTACCTCACACTTCCACTTCCGCACTCTGCTTCAGCAACGACTGTTTTCGTTGCTGCGTCATAAGGGCATTTTTACCGTGTTGCACAATTTGAGGCTTAAAATTTTCTGGGGGGAAGTCACAGGGGCGCACTTTGATCTCCAGGGGGTCTGCCCTTAATCACTAAAGAAGGATTTTGAAGGAAAAATGAAACCATTGAATTGTTTGGGCTGAATCATTTTTCAGACGCCGGGGAGGGCAAAGTCCTTTTCAACTAAAAGTTTTTTTGGGGGATATTAGGACATTTTATTATTTAGGGGTGGCGGAAAAAATTAAAATCTACACGGAAAAAAAATACCTTTTAAAAAAAACTGCGGGAGGGGTTATTTGAAAATGTTTTCAAAACTTTTAAAAAAAAGCAAAATGATAAAATGAAAAAAACAAAAAATAAAACTTCCCTAAAAAATTCTGTAAACAAATGCAGTTACCAAAAAAATATACTAAATGACGTCACTGTAAAAAATAGCATTTGCCAAATTGTATCTTGGGTAAAACAGTTTAAGGGGGGGCATGTGGGTACAGGACAGGTTAGTCAATGTCCAAATTCAACTAAAATGTGGTTCAAAAAACTTTCCCATTTCCGGGCCACTTTTTAAATCGGGGGGCATGCGGTTTGGGGCCCTGCTGTGGGTCGGACAGGGGAATCAATGTCCATTTTTAAAATAAAATGGTGGTTCAAAGACCCTATTTCCCGGGACTTTTTTTAAAAAACTGGGGCATGCAGGTTTGGGGCTCATGCTGTGCCCCCAGGACAGGGATAGTCCCAAAGTCCAAAAATAAAAAGGTGGTTAAAAGACTCCCCTTTTCCCGGGACTTTTTTAAACTGGGGTCATGCAGGTTTGGGGGTCATGCTTGGGGACAAGGACAGGGGTATCAATTCCCCGTGAAATAAAAAAGGTGGTTCAAGACTCCTTTTTCCACACTTTTAATCTGGGGTCATCGGTTTGGGGCTCTGCGTGTTCCGGGGGAGGGGAAATTTAATGTCCATTTAAGTAAAATGATGGTTTTAATCATACTGCCTTTGGCACTTTTTAATTTTGGGTGATGCAGGTTTAAGGGGTCAGGTGGGTGCAAGAAGGGGTGAATGTTGGTTTTTTTTTTTGTGGCTTTTATAACCAAAAGGATTTTCCTAAGTGTAGAAAGTATCCATTTGACTTTGTGGATGTTAATTCCAGTTCTCCCGCCCTGTTTTTTGGGTTAAGAATGAAGGGGTTTGTTCCTCTCCCCCTAAATTTAATGGTCATCGGGGAAATCTATTTTCGACTATCGGTTTTTTATTATAATTTCCCATATCACTATCGACCCATACATAGTCAATGTAAAAACCCATCACATTAGAAGAAAGTAAAGCACTAAAGCATTTGGGGAAAGCCGATAATCAAAACAGATACAATATTTCTTTACTGAGGGAAAATCAACACTATGGGGCGCAAAATAAATTAAAATTCCCCGGGTTGGTATGGGGAAGGGGCTTATTAAAACTTTTTTGTGGGGACCTATTAGGAAGAAAAAGGTTTTTCTTAAGGGAAAGACCCCAGTCCAGGAACAACTTGGTAGCTATACTTATGGTTCGCCATGCTTTAATTATTGTTTGGCATTAGGGATAGTTATTTTTCATATTATCAATATTCTTCTAATGTGTACAGTTGTTTAACCTTTTGCTGTATATTACCCTGCTATGATTTTACCCATTCATTATACACTGTTTTGATTCTGGATAAAATATAATCTTTTTATACACATTTTTGTTGGTGTGCTGACTATTTGAATCTAGGTGAGGATATTGTTGTTGTTCAATATTATTATTCTACAGTATTTATATTGTTAACAATAATAATATTTCTTACACTGGCACCTTCTTTCTCTCTGCCCCCACAAAGCCCCTCAGGGCTTGCCCCCCCAAACACACGGGGTTTTTAGCATTTTTGCATAGGTATTTTTTGGACTTGAAAGCCGTCTGTAAACCAACGCAATTTTTAAACTTTGAGTTAAATAGAAAACCGGCACATTCCCCACTGAAATGGATTTTTACGCCAGACGGTTTTTTTTACACCGCCGACGTAATGAAAATCTTAGAACATGTTCATTCTTCTGCCCGGTTTTCGGATAGAACCAGTACGTGTGGGTTTGAAGGGGGACGGCTTGAAACCACAGGCCGGGGGAAAAAAAGCCACCCCCGCTTAAAAAAAAAGCCCAAAATTTTCACCTCCCCTACTTACAGAGACCCTGGCTCCTGGGAGCCTCACCCTTTAGGAATTGAAATCCATTCACGCCTTTTAACCAATTCCCATGCACTGCATTCTTTATATACTCCAATGTAGACTTTTCCATTTGCAAACTCAGCCATGTTTCCATTGAAGTGCATAGAGCATGCAGGAGCCAGAAAGTGTCAAAGAATAGTCAGGTAATATTTGCATGTAGATGTAGAGTAGACTCCTAGATTCAATTTAACTAGTATGCCATAGCCACCGCAGTCCAACGTTGGCCATAGATAAAAGTGTGACTGTGTCTGGTACTGTAATTTAAATTTTGTTTAAACTTTCAGGGGCCCAAAGGGTGAAACATTGGACAATTGGGACACCTTTTTGGGCCCTGTGCAGGAATTCTGTTTTCATTTTTTTTAAAACTTTTTAGTTATTCAATAGTAATGCAACACAGTACCTTTATATGATTTTTCATAGATAAACTTTGGCAACCTTTAATACAGGTTTTAAAAAATGAATAAAGAATTTTATTTTGTTTTTATATATGTAGGTTCAAAGAGGGAGCCGAGGAACTCATTGCGTGTTTATATTCTGGATTTAATAATAACATACTATATGGACTGCTCTCCCTATGACAATTTAAAGGTTCCCGTGGGATCTGGGGACTACATTCCCCCAACATACAATACTAATTGGTTCCAGGACACCTTTGTATGTTTAAACCATAATGAACTTTTGGAGGGGGGATCCCTGGACCACCGCAGGCGAGACGTAAGCCCACACCCGGGATGGAATCTAAGTAATCCCGGGATTTCACCAGACCCCCCCCCAAAGCGGATGGGCTTGCTGCGGGGAGTCACCAGGTCACTTTCCCCTGGGGGGCTTTTCCGGCGGGGGTGGCCAAGGGTAACGAGGACGGAATCGGGAGCAGGCCCCGGGGGTCGGGGACACAGGGGGTCAGGGCAGGGCGGCTCTGGTTCTAAATGTAACAGGGAGAAGGTCAGGGCGGGGGCAGGGTTTTTGGTCGGTAAATTAACTGGAGTTCGGGATAGGGTAGCAACAAAACAATAAAAAGGGGGCTTTTTCCAACTGGTAAACACCAAGGACCGGGGAAGGCCACCATAAAGGCCGCTTAAAAAGGAGCAGTGCCCGGGAATGACCAATTACCGGCGCACTCCCCTTTTAAAATTTTTCAAACTGCGGGCGCACACGCGCCCTATGGGCGGAGCCACGTGCCGGGGGGCCGAGACAGGCTGAGCAGGAGCGTGGCCGGTAAGTGGATGCCAGAGGGGATGGGGAGGTGAGCGGACCCCGAACCCGACGTGCGGGACGGGGCTCCGCTGGGAGTAGGAGCATGGGCGCACCTGCGACCCAGGACAGTGGTCACAGGGGCGTCCATGACAGTACCCCCCATCTTGCCCCCCCTCTGGGCCCCCCCTCTCTTCCTGGACTGGAGGAATCTCTGGATGAGACCGTGGTTCAGGATATTCTCCTCCGGCTCCCAAGACCTTTCTTCAGGGCCGAACCCCCCATTCTGATTTCTGACAGTTCCTAAAGTGGAAACAAGACCTCTCAGCCATTTTGGGTATTTATAATTGAAGTGCTATAAAGATTTCAGATGGGGATACCGGTCTAAGAGAGGTATATGTAACGGTCTGGAGGTGGATCCACTGGACCACCGCAGGCGGTGACGTAAGCCCACACGAGGGAGTGGAATCTAAGTAGGTTCCGGTATTCAGCAGAGCCCGCCGCAAAGCGGGATGGTCTTGCTGCGGCGGGAGTCTACCAGGTCACTTCCACTGGCGGGGCTTGCCTGCGGTGGTGGCCAAGGGTAGACGAGGTACGGAATCGGCAGGCAGGCTCGGAGTCGGGGACAGGCAGGAGGTCAGGACAGGCTGCTCTGATTCGTAAACGTAGACAGGCAGAAGGTCAGGACAGGCGGCAAGGTTCGTGGTCGCTAAACGTAGACTGGAGGTTCGGTACACGGATAGGCAGACTAGACAAAACAGGAAGGCTTTTTCCAATTGGATATACACCAAGGATCTTGCGAAGGCCGCCAGGAAGAGGCTGGACTTAAATAGGAGCAGTGCACGGCAATGACCATTCCCCCGGGCGCACTGCCCCTTTAAATTTCAAATTGCCCAAAGGCCCCCGTGCGCGCGCGACCCAGGGGCGGAGCCACGCACCGGGGGACCGAGACAGGCTGAGCAGGAGTGTGGCCAGGTAAGTGGATGCCGGAGGGGACGGGGAGGTGAGCGGATCCCGAACCCGACGTGCGGGACGTGGCTCCGCTGGGAGCAGGAGCACGGGCGTGCCTGCGTCCCAGGACAGTGGTCGCAGGGGCGCCCGTGACACATAACTATATGGAAAATTGCCAATTGGTTCCAAAGCTCCAAATTTGTCACCTAAAATAATGAAAAATGAAGATTAAAGAAAATAAAGCAGATAACTATGCAAATAAAGCAAGTCCTTCTTTAGAATTGCATTCTAAGAAAAATGTGCTAAAAGTGACAATATACTTGACAAATATACATCAAAAATACTTTAAACATATACAGAATCTCATAAAAGTCAGTAGACCACTCACATTTTTGTAAATATTGTATTATATCTTTTCATGGGACACTGAAGATATGACACTTTGATACAAAGTACAGCTTGTATAGCAGTATATGTAGTGTACCCTCAAAATAACTCAACACACAGTTAGCAATGTCTAAACCACTGGCAACAAAAGTGAGTAACCCCTAAACAAAAATGGACAAATTGTACTCAATTTGCTTTTTCCTTCTACTGTGTCATGTGACTTGTTAGTTTTACAAAGTCTCAGATGTGAATGGAGAGCAGGTACGTTAAATTTGGTGTTAACGCTCTCACACTCTCTCATACTGGTAACTTGAAGTTCATCATGGCACCTCATGGCAAAGAACGTTCTGAGGATCTGATAAAGAGAATTGTTGCTCTACATAAAGATGGCCTAGGCTACAAGATGATTGAAATTAAACTGCAGCATGAAAGGTTCCACTCAGAATAGGCCTGGCCATGGTCCACCAAAGAAGGTGAGTGCACATGTACAGCATCATATCCAGAGATTGTTTTTTTTTTTTTTTTTTTTCAAAATAGCCATGTGATTGCTTCCATCCTAAACCCAATTTAAACATCTGTGGGACATCCTCAAATGGGAAAGGG